>JARYGA010028905.1:0-42698 GCA_030545235.1 Helianthus tuberosus | reverse complement strand
AAAGCCACATACAACTGACCATGCGTAAAAACAGGTTGTCTCAAGTACAGACCAACCCTTGATAGCGACTGCCCTTGACTTTTGTTGATAGTCATCGCAAAACACACAGCTATCGGAAATTGCCTCCTTTGAAACGCAAAAGGAATCTTTTTGTCTGAAGGTATCAAATTAAGTCTCGGTATGTAGGTGCGAGTGCCGATATTTCCTCCAGATATGATTTCTGCTTCTATGACACGGTTGTATAATCTTTTTATCTGTAACCTCGTACCATTGCATAAACCATTTTGTTGGTCAATGTTACGTAATAGCATTACTGGCACACCAACTTTGAGTACTAACATGTGATTAGGCAAACCTGATACTTTAAGACCATTCAACACATCTGGTGAGTATAGTTTTAGCTGTGTTGAATTAGGATTCTCAGTCTGACAAAGACTATCAGAGCTTAGATACTCTCTTTCTTCGCCTGGGAATAACGCTAACAACCTGTCATTTATCTCATACACAACCTCGTTCTTAGGCGCAAGTATAGCCCTCTCGCTAAAGTAGTTATGGTTGTTGTAGTTATCTAAAATTGAAGGATAAACGAAATCAATTAAAGATGAAATGGGATCAGAGGTGTCCTTAATTAGAAGATCCGGTGGTATTTCAATTGTTGCTTCCCCGTCATTAGGACAACCAACATTTCCCTCACCCAAATCCAAAAGCCACTTGTCAAAATTATTGATTTCTTCAATATCCGATGTAGAGCGTCCAATGGTTAATCTCATGTTTTTTGTTAGCCTTAGCAACTTGCATTTACTCCACAAATATGACGAACATAGCAAGGCATTCACTATCTCTTGTCTTCCACCATTGGGGACAACAGGAAGAATTTGTCTAAAATCACCACCAAAAACAATAACCTTACCTCCAAATGATATTTCAGAACCTATGGAAGTGTCCATATTGAATATGTCATTCATCGTTCTATCCAAAGCTTCGAAGGCGTGTTTATGAACCATTGGGGCTTCATCCCATATAATTAACTTGGTTTCATGTAGTAATCTAGTTGTGTCACTGTCTGGTTTTATATGACAAACTAAATCCTCAGTAAGATTTAAAGGAATATGAAACCGGGAGTGTGCGGTCCTGCCACCAGTCAGTACCAACGATGCAATTCCACTTGATGCGACATTTAATACAATTTGACCCTTAGATCTAATTGTCGCCGACAGTGTCTTCCATAAGAAGGTTTTACCGGTTCCACCATATCCATAGACAAAGAATACACCACCTGTGTCACCGTCAACGGCTTTCAGTATTTCTTCAAAAACAGACCGTTGTTCATCGTTTAGCATACTCATTTGGCTTTCGTACTCGTTTCCGCGATCTAATTGGGTGTAACAACGCTCCTCATATATCAGGCGATTTTGTGAATTAGCTAAAGACGCTTCATCAGGATATGGCATTGTTACAAACCTTCGTAGAGATGAGTTATTTCGAACTAAAAATTTTTCTATTTCGCCCAGAGCATAGTTTTTAAGGTGGTCCTCAGGAACTGACAAAGCTGTAAAATGTGAAATCAAGTTAATATAATTAATTACAAACATTAAATAAATTATACAAACAGACTAAACAACTATTGTATCATAACAAATGACTTTAAAGTAACAGTAACATAACCAAATTGTAAAAAAATATAATTAAAAAAAAATTACCTTCAGATCAATGAAATTTTCTTAATCTGTAAATAAAGTCATCCGTCATATATTTCCATGTGCTTTGCCATACCACCTCAGGTCTAGACAGAGTATTTGATAACAACATCATTGCAAACAAAACACGAATATATGAACATGTTGCTGTTTCATTTGCTTCCTTGATTGCTTCAATGTACTCCGTGTCATCGTCCAAAAGACCAAGTGCGTAACACGCATCTCTAAAGGTATCGTGTACACGACCATTAACGGTTCTAATGTCATCAAACGATTTTGGCCCTTTGACTTTGTTAAGAAGAATCCTTAAAAAATATGCTTCACCAAAAGAAGGGGGTACAGAGTGAATTCTGCCAATCGCTTTTCCCTTTTGTCTAGGTTCCCAGCAACGTTTTTCAATCTTCCATACATAAAGAATTGGAAACTGAACATAAGTAAGGGTACGGGCCACTGTGTCATTCGGGTCTTTGTTACGTTCCATCCAAGACAAAAACATTGACGCTTTGACAGATGGTTTGTTAAGGACGAAATTTATATCTTCGTCAGGGCCAAAAACCACATTTTGTTGTCCAGGAAGATGGAAAGGTAACCTTGTAACAGAAGGATACCTATAGTGTACCTCATTATAGAATATCCTCCAAGATGCCTCACAAGCTGAGATGTACCTACAATCATAATACTCTTTTATCTCATCTTTTGATGGTTCTTCGTTTTGGTTATCGCCTTGCACAACAACAACAGTTGCTCTATCAGGTCCTTTGTTGATGTATTTAAACGAATAAGTGAATTGCATCCTACTATCTAGCTCAATGCGGTTCTTTATAACTGTTGCTCCATCGTTTCTTCTTCTGTACACTGGGAATCCATTTGAATCTAATGTCGTATGATCTTGAAACTTTTTTGGAAAGCCTTTCGAACATTTTCTATCAACCATACATGGACGGCTTAGGTTAGCAAGACCACATGGACCATGAATCATATAGTCTTTCACAAGTGTGTATAACTCCGGGTCCTCATTTCTGTTTGGAATCTCAGCACATATAAATGCATCAACATGGTCCACTGTAGGAAGTTTATATTCATCCTCCATGAATAAGCATAAGTGTGCATGAGGCAATCCACGTTTTTGAAACTCGATAGTGTAAACAACTACATAAAAAAAGGAAAAAAAATAATATACGTTTAAAAATGATAGCCAATAGTTTAATTTAAACAATATATAGATAAAATAACCTGCGGCAGCTTTTCCCAATAGATGGCGTTCCTTTAAGTCTTTGCAAATAGCATCCAATTTCAACTTAAATAATCTTGACAGAATATCTGGTCTATCTTCAGGTTTAAGTGTGGTGTCTCTAAGAAACCTTGTTACCTCCGGCCATTTTGGGTTGCATGTGATGGTTATAAAAAAGTCGGGATATCCAAAACACTTGCATAGAGATATGACATCTAAATAGTTTTGCATTATATATCTAGCACCGCCGGTAAATGAAGAAGGCAACATCACACTTTTACCAGCCTTAGATATATCTTGTTGACCGTTATTTCTTAACTTTTGAAGACTATCATATGTATCAGATCTAAGATTCTTTTGCTGATGACGTATATAGTTGAGTCTCTCACTCTCAATCATCGTATATGCATCAACCAAGAATTGTTGAAATAGTCTCCTTGAATTAAGAATCAATGAAAATTGATTAATCCTATCTTGAACACGATACGCAAAGAATTCTCTCATAGTACAATTTGGCCGCTTCTTATTGGTAACATCTAGGACACCTCTATGTGGGATGTCAACTCTATAACCATCATCCCCATAAGGGAACAAAATCGGGTATTGAAGAGCAAGATAAGAAGGATGCAATTCACTTATTTGTTTTAGAGCACCTGTTTGGGTTTCCACAACAATATCTCTACTGTCAATCGCGCTGTCAAGATCTCCAACTATAAGAGCAGCGACCTCGCCAGCCGTTGGTAGGTTATACATCCTACCATCTTTCTCCCTTCTTCTAATAAGGCGTAACTTTAGAGATAGTTGCTGGTTATCTTGAAAAGAATCCCTGACCATTCTGTAACTTTTAACCAGCTGATTGTCTGTGTCTAAAACACCCTTTATATGTTCTATCAATTGACGATCAAGGGCGGCGGCAGACGACGAAGATGCATCCTTTGAGGAACTGTGTACATAAATAAGTTGTTGTGAACAATTAATTTATGTAGATGAGAAGGGATTTTAATATAAAGTAACATTAATAATAAAAAAAATAATATTGTCTGTTAATTACCTAAATATGGATTGCCTATTTGAAAGTTCGTTCTCTGTATCGTATATGTAGAGCTGACAAAATTTAGGTTTTGATCCGTTTTCTGGCAAGAGACTCCCAATGGTATGATAGTTTTCACCACTGATTCGGTAGCAAAAGGGAGCATTACCTCTATTAACAGTCGGATCAACCTTACCACCCATTGAAGTAAAAGCAAACATAGAGTTATAACGTCGAATGTTCTTCAAAAAGTGCTTGCTTTCTTTATCAACGCACCGAAAAAGTTTTTCATAATTTGGTCGTGCGTCTTTATAATCCGGAAGCTCAACCTTGCTGTATCCACAACATAAGGAATAGGACGTTTTTCCATCCTCGTGTTTACCCCTGCCTTTTTCTGCATCCCATAACTTTGCATTACATACGTCACATGTAATACACTGGTCACCATGGTCCAAATATTCTGTTTAGTTGGCTAGGCGTAACAGTAAAATAAGTTAGTTATATCGTTAAGGAATCTTGAAAAAAAAATCGTTAAATAACTTGAAAAAGAAATAATACCAAATTACCTTGTGAGACACCTTTGTATGGATCTTCAACTATAGTTTCTTCTGTAGACAAATCAATCATTGGTATAGGAGATGTAACTCGTGCTTTGCGTACTAATTTACAATTTCCCAAAGATAGTCTTGGTAAAGTAGAATTTTCAAGAATAGGTGATATACTATTCGTTACCGTGAGGTTTGAAGATAAAGAAAAGCGAACAATATTTGTATGAGGAGTAGAGTTACCTCTAACAGAACCAACATTACCTAAAAAATATAATATAAAAACCAAAGTGATTTATATGTTAGCAAGAAAAAAAATGTACTAAACATCATCAATTGATTCAATATTGGAAAAAAATTACTTGTAGGTAAAACCGAGGGGGTACGTGTAACATTGTGCGTGTTGGGGTCTATGGATTTGGGATCAGCAGACGAAGATAAATTTTGTTTGGAGATTGATCCGCCTGGTGTGATAGATCTTTTATTACTCAAATATAGCTTCCTTAATCTACGTCTTTCTGTAACATCATTTGCATAACGTGTCGTATTAAAAAATGGGATAGTATGAACAAACAACAATAAATAAGCTAATGTTTACTGTTTACACAAAATCGTATATGACAATTAAAAGCATTTATTTAGTTTTACCTGCACATGTAATTGGCCCCTCAGCTGTAGCATTGCATGTGTTGTACGGAGTGGACGTCAAAGTGGTATTTGGTGTTAAATTACTTGCGGATTCCGATGCAACTCGTTTAAAATTAGAGCGTTTACTATCCAAATATAGTTTTCTTAGTTTACGCCTCTTTTTGTACTCTTCTTGGGTAACAATTGGTATAACAACTGTCAAACGACCAATACAATGAAGAATACTAATACTAAAAAATCTCACATTAAGTAGTAATGTTATGAGTTTAAATGTATGCTAAGAAAAAATGCTAAAATAATAAAATACCAGAAAGTCATACCGTTTGAAATATTGGTAAGCGGTGCTGGGTAGGAAAGATCTGAGATAATACAAATTAAATGTAACCATTAATTAGTGAATCGCTATACTATAAATTACTTGTTTCATTTAATTATAAAATAATCTGTTATAATTATTATTTTTTTATTATAAAACAACAGGTTTTCTATGTAGAATGTAATGACATTTAGGAAACAAATAGATTTTATAGTGTATAGATATAACTTTATAAAAGTTAAGTAAACAAAGGGATTATTTATGTAAATCAACTAAAGTAAAAATTGTCTTTATGAATATAATATACATATCAGATATCTCTACAAGGATTCTTATCTCTTTGTACATTGCCCCTCTATATGTGTATACAAAGTAAAAAGAACAGATAAAGCTTCAAACTTCATACGGAGACACTCAGTATCTCTGGTTCGGCATTCACATTATCGGCAAACAAAGAGAAATCACTACCAGGTACGATTCCAACTGATGTTCTCACATAACCTAGATCTTTAATTGCATTAGTCTTACATATTTGCGATCTCAATTTGGGAGTTTTTCCTTAATCGACATGTTCAGTGATAATCAACATCGAGTATTTATCACAATAATTATATGTAGTCAATGGCGGGTTCTTCACATGAGCGAAAGAAAGAAAAGAAAGAAAAGGAAGTGATAGTGCTAACGGATTCGGACTCAGACGACTCTTTCTCTTCGGAAGACTTTAACTGGAACGAACCAGAACCAAATATCATTTTTATACCGTACAGATTACGTTTTGTAAGTCGTTAGCTCGATTCTTTGTATAATAAGTTAACTGTTGGTGTTCTATGGCGTCATTAGTTTGTTTGTCATTACAGTCTGAATAATGTTTTGGCATTTTTAGTGGATACCGGTAAAGGTCGCAAAAGCCATGGGAATCGATAGCTGCCTAAAGGTAAGAATAAAAAATAGGCGTGGTGTCGAAACCACCTTGAACGTCACGGCTGAACCAAAAAGATAAAAAAAGAAAAACAGGTATAGTGTATTGGGATGGCCAGCATGGGTTCGTGAAAACGACATCAAGAATGGTTATCTTTGCGTTTTAGAGTGGTATCCGGATATGCCTACGCTCTTTCTTAGGGATGTAATCGAAGAATAATGGTGTTAGTATCATAGATCAACCGTTCAACCATTTTATATGGTAATTTTGGCTAACAAACGGTTTTGGCAAAAAGTAGATAAGTATGTAGATATGGTTTTTGTGGACCCTGTTTAAATATTTTGGTTTATGTTTGTTTGGGACCCTTCATATGTAAGTAATATATTATACATTTAGTGGCTTCTACATAATGTGTTGTTGTTTGTTACCCTGCTAAATAATTAGACTTCAGCCTCACTACTTGATTTTGAATGGTCATCTCCCAAATAGGACGTCACTTTACGATTATCAGTATAGTTACCTGTTGGAATAGTACTTGACAATATGTTCGTTGCACAATTTGAATGTACATGCAGATTATGAGATTTCCGAGTATCCAAGTATAATTTTCGTTTTCTACGTCTATCTTTTGCCTCATTTTGCGTGCTGTCCGGAGTAGAAACTGTAAACGTTAAGAACCGTTGAATGCATGTTAGATCTACAACAGTTAATTAAATAAAATACTTTTACATATACATCTATAATGTATATATATATATATATATATTATAGATATATAACAAAAAAGATTGGTTAATATAATACCATTCGTAATATCTGAAAACGGAATCCTTGACATGGGGCCGGCAACATCTGTAATTAAAACATACATAAAATAGTAGTTTGTAAACACGTCACATGAACAGTTACTTAATAAAAGACTATATTTCGTTAACCAAAATTGTTACCTTTTGAAGTATCTAAATTCCATTGATCATTGCATGAAGACGAAAGTTGGTGCTTTGATCTATTAGACATGGCTTTCACATTGAAAAAAATATAGATTCATCAATTACACCATTAAATACATGTTCGTATGATTGACAATAAATGTGTTTATACAATTTTCATTGTGCGACTCATTGAATAAAGAGTAGAGTTCATAATTACTTATTATACACATCAATAAAATAATATGCAAAAGAAACATCATCCATAGAAGAATCAGCAAGATTAGTTTTCGGTTTTGAGAATTAGTCAACTCTCGAGAATGCCTTAATGCAAAGAGATGTGTACACAATTCATGACGCTGTTGTTTACACACACATTTCAAACGACCAACTGCCTTTGTTGGGAGTCTGGACACAATTTCATTAACTACCATTTCAAATCCTAAACCTTCCATGACATGAACTACATTTCAAAAACATAAATTAGATTTAAATTATATTGCAAGCATAAAATAGGTCGTATGCATAGGTTTATGATTTCAATGAGTAGTTGAAAGACAGCAATAAAGTTGTAACAAAATAGACAAACTAAACAGCTCAGTTAGTAACTAAGATCTGTAGAAAACCAGTTCATGAAAACTAATCAATTTTGTATTTTAAGCACGAATGAAAAAACAACGTAAGAGAAACAAAACACAACAACCAAATAATCAACTAACCGAATTGTATTGTTGATGAATATGAGATCGTAGTAGATGGAATGACTTGAGAGCTTTTCTCTTGCAAACTTATGTAGAATATGACTACTTATAAACAATTGTTGTAGTGAAAGTATTTTAAGAAAGTATGTTAAATATTATGGAAATATTATTTCCTTTATTATATTAAATTCCTTCATAACAATCTTGTAATTTAAATTTCTTACCAAAAATATGGTTTTACGTTTTGGTATGATATAAATGATTTGATTGTAAGTCAACACCATGTTTGGTTATTTTTAGTATAGACATATTACTTAAAGTGTATTATTCTTTATACAAAATTATATTGATATATATATATACACACATATTTACATATATATACGTATATCACTAAATCTTATAAATGGTTAAAATTGCCATATACGTTAGATAGACTATACAATCCGTAAACGAAACACGAGTAACATCCAAGTATAAAAAAGATTGTAAATAATAAATTGTTTAGTGTTGATTACAGTTCATCAAAAAAGGAAACCAAAAGTGATAAAAAAATCCAAAAAACAAAATTTGAATGAATAAGACAGACCAACGATTGTGTTATTTTGAAATACAAATACATGGAATGCATGTTCGAGTTTTATAGCCAATGGCGTACGCTTCAGGAATGTGAGGGTTGTAGACGATGGACGTCAAGTCTGTCGACCTCAAAATGTTTCCTACAAAATAAAAAACAAACATGGTTTTATATAGGTGTATATGCATATAGATGTTACAAAATTTTTTACAACTTATTTATGAAAAAGGTAAAAAAAAACCATATAATAGGACAACCTACTTGATTCCCATCTAACCAACTTTACACGAGCGGCATATATAATAGGCTTTTCCGTTATTTTCAAGCGAGTACTAACATATGGGATATCTTTGCTCTCATACAACTCCATTTCTATCACATGTCCACTTTCACATTTAAATAGATTGTAAGTATAATGTAAGTATGTATAACAAACATTTAATGAGAAGAATCATAATTACAATCAATATTTGAATATAATATTTTGTTAAAAAATATTTAACTTACGTTTCATCTTGTAGAAATAATCTAAAAAATTGTTTGTCATAGTCTCTTTCGCTACCAATAATTCTTCCAACTACATCTACACATTAATTGATTATATCATATTATGGCAGATTATGTATTTAAAATATAAAACATGTATATACACATTACAATATTATTTTAGACGTACCTACAATGTACTTTTGATGTCTTCGATCATGAGATAACATATAGATGGAAGGAGTCAAAGGGTGTAACATAAATCCTCTAGGGGGATCTATGATAAAGGGTGTTAGCTTTGAAATCTCATGAAAGAAAATCTTATGTTGTGTTGAAATAATGATGTAACCTTCATATGTCGGATACTCGTAGCTATTGAAATCTTTAATGAGGACATGAGACAAAGAATACACACCACCGACCATTTTACCAAATGGGTGTAAGCTAATCAAATTGTTAGGAACAATTGTTGCAATCTTTTGTCTCTACAATATCACATCAACAATCGCGACATTGATAAATATTAAAAGACGTTCAAATGATTTAAAAGTGATTCCTAATCTCATTAGCAAGGGTAACTTACTTGTTGATCAAGTAGTACTATTAACAGCACGTTTTTGTCTTTGTCATGCCAAACAAAATCAATGGTCACAAATATAATAGAGTACCATACACCATATTCCTTCAAATTGGAAAACAGGTCAACGGTGTGATATTTTGGCATGTCCTACAAAAAAAAAACCATAAAAGAATGGTCGGTAATATACATACAATCTATACATAATAAAGAACATCTCTTATTCATTTCAATTGTTCATAACAATAAAGAGTTTAGCTTCGAACACAAAAAAAACCAAAACATTAAAACGTCTGTAATGAGACTGATAAAACCAAAACATTAAAAGTAAAAGCAAATGAGATGCTCATTATTTGTTTGTTATCAGCAACTACTCTTCAACATTCGGAACCAAACGACGAACGGTCACATCAAGATCAACACCGTCTTCTACCTCAACGCCACCTTTTTTTGGTTTGGAAGACGATTGCGAAGAAATCCCATCATACTCATAAACGCTATCCAAATTTCGCTTTAACTCCTTTTCCATGCGCATAAGAGAGGTATTGTCCCCATCCAACATGTTTGTTGTAAAAACGCTTTTGGACACATTAGATATTGGGGTTACATCATCACCAGTACGGGAAACATAATCCTACAAAGTAACATAAATACTTGAAATGCATATACAATTTATAGAAAAGCGTATTTTTTTATAACAGATGATTTGATAAACTGTATACCTTGGCGAGATCCTCATTCGTTGGGTCTATCTCAGGCAAACCACCATCTTCACGGTCTTCATCAGCATGCTGTGATTGTTTTCAAACATAGTACGTATAACAGATAAAAAATTTAAAACATATAGACGACTAAGTATTTTTTAACCTTATCCTACCTGGAATACATTGAAATTCCTATCCAGCTCCGAGATCACGGTTGGATTATCTGTTAATTTGGAAACAGAGTATCCATCAGACTTCTTTTGGATGTTATAGAAACTTATAGCGATCTTGAAGGCCAACTTCTTTTCGAGTAAAGCTTTAAGTTCCTCTGGGAAACTTCCTTCATTGGCCAACTGTAAAAAAAAACATGAGAAGGTTAAAATTAATCTAAATAACATGCTATAGTTTATACACAAAATGTCGGCATTGCTACAATATTAATTTATACATGAAATACCTCCAAGTTCTTGTCTAGCAACTGATTGGCGTTAACTTTGAGAAGCTTTACGACCTCACGCTCAAACATGGTAAGAGTAACAATGCCCGTACAATCTTGAACACGGATTAGAACCTTTATCCTGAACAACATAAATTATTCATTGATAACTGATTGTACAAATAAAATACTAACCACAAAATTGGTAACATAAAAACTATTAGCAATACCTGGGAACGGAATAAACGGTCTTCTTGTTACATGGGGCATTCTTACACTCCAGGATAACAACCTCCTCAAACCCATCAGTTCCATCAGCTTTATCTTTTTGAACCGTCTTGGTGGAAACCTTGCAATTGCAGTTCTTACATGCATTATAAAACCATTCATTTTCCGAAGCAAAACTCTTTATGGTGCCAAGAATGATTACAAATTTTTTCTGTGAATGAAGACAAAAAATTAATATATGTGGCATTTCACCTAACGAAAATACATAATACACAATTTAATAAAAATAATACCTCAGTTATTTCGGTAAGGGCACCTATAGTACTGAAGTTAATATCTGTGAGAAATTCGTCGGTATGAGATTTCATTACAGAAGAACTCAGACCAGAGTACTCAGAGGATTTCTCGGAGGACAGTTGTGCAATGAAACTGTAACAAAATAAGGGGTCATTGAATATAAAAAAACATAATGTCTACATTTCTGAATCAATTTACACAAAAAAAAAAAAAAAAAAAAAAAGCAAACCTTTTCTTAAACAGATTAATCTCATCAATATCCTTGTTGATGAAGACACGAGTAACCGTATATAGGTTGGAGACGTACACAAAACCTGTATGTAACCAAATTCACATACTCAGTTGAAAGTTATTCCAAAAGATATTAGTTAGACATATATGTTATACCTTGCCAAAACCTATACTTTGCAAACTGAAGAACGATGACAACATTCTTTTCATCTTTGTTGTTCCTTTCAAAATCCAAGATTTGCTCGGCATATCCATCCCATAGTGTGACATAGATTTGCTTATGACTGAACAATATAATAAACATAATATGTTAATGTAAACATAAAAACCACTGTTATAATAAAAGACAAAAATCCCTTAAATATAACTTACCTCAAATCTTCAAGCATAAACGTTAGCTTCTTTTCCTCTTTACCATTGTTATTGTTATCTTTAAGTTCAAACGGAAAGCTTTTAACAACATAGCCAATTACGTCTAAGAAAAAGTATAGAAGAAAGTTAAATCCAGAAAGGTTTATAACATATAGCTATACAGTGTAGCATATCATAAGAATATTCCAACTTAAATATTTATATATACATATATCTATTATATAGTTGTACTTTTTGGGAATTAAGAAAATATAGAAAATACCAATCGAAGATCTGAATGAATTGTTGTCATCTTCAGGGTCCTCTACTAAAGAGTCAAACGGAACAAACTCAAATCCCCACTCAGAGCCAACAGCCTCGTTGCAAGCAGTAACAACCGTATTATCATTCAGATTAATCTTCAATGCCGACGAAACGTACTTAACTTTTTGCCGATTTTCGCCCAACGATGGATTACGAATAACCAAACAGTGGTTTTCCTTCAGCATATGTTCATACTCTCGCGCATTTTTTGCTAAAACAAACGCCTGCATTTTAGTACCCTGCATTTGTCCATGAAAAATAAATTGTTACATAAGCAATAATGAAACAAATAAATTTACACTATCAACGCTCTTTATTTTAAAGAGGTAAATATAATAAATAGAATTTATGTTTGGAAAACCTACAGCTTGGTCCATAATGATCATGTCATAGCAGTAGACCTGTCTTGGATTGTTAAACGATGGTCTTGACCATAATCGGACAATGCGAACCTTGATAGTGTAGTTATCTTGGTTCAAATCCAAATCATTCAGCAGTGTGATTGTTTGTTGTTCCATTTCTAAATGGTGTCAAACAAAACAGTTAGTATGATCAACGACAAAAATTAAAAACAACACATATCGAAGGTAAGTAAAAAATGCATTGTATAATTAAGAAACACGAATAAAGTTCGATGACATTTGAAAGACCTACGTATGTCTTTTGTGATGTTGACACAGGAAAACGATATGTTTGAATGACATACAACATAAAGTATATATAATGCATGAAGTGATTATATAATTTTGGAAATGATGTAACTAATTGATGTAATGGTGGTAACGTTAACAAAAAATGAAATGATTTACATATTTAAGGAAGTGATTTATATAAATTACTAATACCTTTCCAAATTCATTTAAAATCATTGACCAAAATACCGTGATAACTTAGAATTTTAGTTTATTTGTTTGATATGACATAATTGAATTATTTAGGGTAGTGATTAGAATTGATTGATTTCTTTAAATCACATCCTTAAATACCGCTTTCCATATATTAATATATAGAATTATATAATATAATACTTTAACTTTTTCTGTTATAAATAAAAATTTATAAAAGTTAAAGTACTATAGAATATCTATCCAAGAGGTCTTTGTCTAAAGACACTGTTTAATCAAAACATAAGCACAATTTTCTAATCCTATTTATATCATTTTTAAAATATGGTTTTAAAGTTTGGATATACAATTCTTTATATTATAAATAATAATAGGAATTCGAATAAAATTATTACCTTGTATTGGCAGTAAATTGTGCTTATGTTTGGATGTAATAACAAATATCATTTCAACATCGAATTAGGCACTTAAATCTTTTAACAACAATTAGTATCGTGATGGTTCATCAACCTTTTTATGTTTGCCTGCATTTGTTCCTTTAAGTAACTCGCTGACACTCCAAAGTTTGTAACTTTAAGACGACCAGAATCATACAGAACACTGAGACGGTATGCATTCAGTATTTCACCAAAACATAATAACTTTTAGATATGTCGGCGCACTGTCGTTTGTGTTGTACTTTTAGGCGCCTGATGTGTATCACCCTTGTAACACCTCGAAATTTCATGTCCAATACTATGTCGACACGTGTCATGTAAGGCAGAAGTGTTATAAACCCGGATCAAGTTAAAGATGTATGGTAGGATTTAAAGCGTCGACATGTTAATTATATACCTCTGAGCGACCTTGTTATAAATCCCAAGACCCAAATCTATATTATAAACATCTGATATACATTCAAATCCGGTTAATACCAGTAATAATTGATTCGAATTGCAAAGATGGGATCCTATGAGAACGTATGCGACAAACCTTCATTCATGGCCCCTTGTAAAAGAATCCAAGGCAATTTTAAAGCATGGCAAGGTGGTCATAACTGTTCGGACATGATCAAGTGGCCCCATGCTAATAATAAAGGCCCTAATTTGTAATATCAAAGTTGCATGGTCAAACTCAAGAGATTCTCAAATTTTTGTCTTCTGGCCATCGGTTACGGACCGTATGGGCTTAGCCTTACGGTCCGCAAGGATGTCACCTGGGCGAAAGTTTTTTTTAAAAGCGGATACGGACCGCAAGGCCTTAGCCTTACGGTCCGTAAGGCAGTCCCAGCATCAGAAACATGACAGGTGCCTGTTATAACAAGTTAACCGACTTATATTGCTAGTTTTCAATACCATGTGCAACCTCAACTGGTTTTTAGAGTATAGGGACACTTGGGATGCATCAAAGATCAATTGTAGACTTGCTTGGCATGATCTAGTGAGATTAAACTCACTATATAAGACCCACATTGTTGCAAACTTTGATCATTCATTCATAACTTCACTTCTGATCATTTCTTGAGCACAAGAGCCTTCCCTAAGCATCACTAGTCGTGCATAGGACCTTGGTAAGCTTCCTTGACCTTCCTTAATCGTGTTTTACTTAGTTAATTAGCTTAAAGTCAAACCGTCATAATTAAGGTTTGACTTATCGATTAATCACTAATGGTCTGGTGATTAGCCAAATTGAAAGTAGTTATAAGCTGGTATTTATGTGGGCAATAAACCCTTAAATGGGCACCCTCTGAATTCCACTCTAACTAGGTCAAATGTCGGGTCAAACTTAATCCGAAAAAGTCAACAAAAACATAATTTTCGAATTAACACATAATTAGCAATGTAGAAGACGTGTAACCTTTTTTACCACTCATATAACTTGGTAACCAATGCAAGAACATGTCTAAGCATGTCCGACCCGACAATTTTCAGTTTAGGACCGGTTCGGAACCGAAAGTCGCATAAATTGACCATTTCTTTAACTTTCAGTTATGACCCATTTTAGCACGATTTAGAAATGCATTAGAGCTTCATTAGGACCGGGTTACATGATAGTATAACCCTCTGTGTTTGGCTTGTTGATTGTCCGATTCATTTACACGTTTCCGTTAATTGCATAATGTTGACCATAATGCCCATTTGACCTTAAAACGAGAATTTTGGAAATGTGAGAGTACAATAATCTTTGTTACTAATTTATAAACATGTCCCTAAATTTTTACATCAGTTGGAGGTCTAGATTAGGAGTTATGCTCAATAGCGTAATTAGAAAGCTTTTATTTAATTAAACGACGCAATTAGCATAAAGCCTATCTAAACCCAATTTTTGACACCAAACCTTTTACCCACTGATGTAATATAATATTTTGGGATTTTTGAAGATTTTTAATTATTTTTAAACTGATCACAACATAGGGTTATCGCCTTGATTCGGTTATTGCCGATTATACCCTTATGCTTATAAAATGAGTTTTTCATAACAATTTGATACCAAATCTTTGGCTACTGATTTTATATGATAAATGGAGTATTTTGAACCTTATAAACTGATCAGAAAATTCAGATTCCTATTCTAACCCGGAAATCGCTTAAAACGACTTTTTACGCGTTTTAAACGTATAGTATAGTTAAAACCATTCTTGTCATATAAGACCTATCACCTACTGATATAACTTATTAAAATAAGTAATTTTACTGATTACTTCAGACCCGAACATCAGCATTTTAGTTAATCTCTTTTATAATCTTTAAAATGACCAAAATAATTGAGATTAAACTCGTTTTGGGCATAATGGAAGGTATCCTACTGATATCACAACATATTTAAAGCCTATTAACATAGGAAACCTGTTCATGACTCTTTTGGTTACCCGTTATGCATTATTCGCATCCAGTTTGGTTTATGTAACTAGTTTGCGTAAATTGACCGAAACGGGTCAACCCTTACCATTTTCTCCTCAAAATCCAGAATGTGTTTAGTTTACCCATATTATACAAGTCTTCAAACTTGTCGGGACTAAATCACATTCTAATCCGGTCTTCGCTTAATCTTGCGTTTTGAATCGTATACTTTTCTTTAAAACTAACCGGTCTAAGTTTAGGACCCGTTAGGAATCTAATAGGTTATTAAAACCTTCGTTTCAGATTTAGGGGACCAGTAAAAGCTATCTGCACTTGCTGATTGAATACGGTTGAGATAAATTTGAATATTTGCTAAGGTAAATACTTTTAACTTATTTTCCCTATACGGGCTTGGGGTACGGTATTATAATAATGCCGCTTGGTTGGGTATGAAGTCGTACAATCAGATATTGATTAAAAAGATGCATAACCTGTTTTATTATGTTTTGTTTGATGCAATGCCTTTGGGGGGTTAATGACCGTGTCCTGGATATCCTCGGCTCATTCATTAGAAATGGCCACGACTTAAGCACGGGGTGTAGGCATACACCTGACAGATGCGTATGAAAAAAGGTAGTCCACAAGAAGGGTATCTTCTTGTGGGTATTATACCAAGTGGTGTGTCTATTAATCTTGTTAAACCGGGTCCTAAATGGACGACAAACATGTAAAACTGTATACAAGTTTATTTCTAAATAATTATCCCAAGTTATAAAAGATATTTTTGTGCCATGTGCATTCAAACTAATTTTATTAAACTCTTTTCAAAATGAGTCAGTTAATTGTATTTACCAGTGTAAACTGACGTATTTTTTCAAAAAGGTTAAGTGCAGGTACTATACGAAATAGGCTGGCTACTCCAGGCATCAATAATCAAGTCTTGCAAGCTCTAGATGTTAAAGTCTGTTGAACAATGATCTTATTTATATTTTGATCCGCCTGTGAATCTTTTACAGTCCGTTATAATACTTTGATATTACTATTTATTCGGTTTGTAATGTGATTCATACCTTTTGCTTCCGCTGTGCATTTATAATTTGTGTTGTTTGACTATGATGATATCAACTACGTCACGATACTCCCCACCGGGCCCACCGGTAATACATGGAAATATCGGGGTGTGACAGGTTGGTATCAGAGCGAAAACTGAGTGAATTAAACACTAGCCTTTTGTGTTTAATCTCAGTTACACAGTTGCACATTCCTAAATTTTCGAGTCTAGACAAAGAACTTAGGACTAATCCAAATTGTTTTTAATTCTAACTTGTCCTTTATATTCCTTTGTTGTATCTTTCATTAGTTTGACAGGAAATATGCCACCGAGGTTCCGAAGAGGAGGACGAGGCAAGGGGCCAATCCACGCCCCCAACGATCACGAGGCCGGGCCTTCACACCGGCGAACTCCTTCTGCTACCATGAGTGCCGGTCCTCAAGGAGACTGGAGGATCCATTCAGAGCCCGCTAGGCGATCTACTTCGTTTAGCTCAACGCCTCCTTACCACCATTTCTTTGGGCCGCAATCAGAGAATGAGCCTGAAGACTCACGCCACTCCTTCTTGCCGTTGCAGCGATCCCTTTCGCACCATTCCTTTGGCGACCCCACTCCTGTCTTCCAGGGCCGGTTCAACCCGGCAAACTATATCGAAGAACCAGTGGGTTTTAACCACTAGGACCTGAAGACCATTTCCCCGAAGCTCAGGGAATGGATATAGATGAGGACATGGATCCTGTCGAACCACCTTCTGGGACACCTACTCACCCCATCGAGATTTCGGATGGGTTATCCTTCCATGGATCACCTTACCAAGGCCCAGACAGCTACCAGGCAAGATTTAACCAGTATGAATGGTACTTTACACCCTCTCACCATTCATCGCCCCACCAGCAGCAGGATCCCTCCGAGGATTCGCGTTTCGTGGCAGTCACGCCACCGCCACCACCACCGCCGGTTCATCAAGTACCTCCAGAACCACCAAGGCGTAGAAGAACAGGCGCACGAATGTCCGTGTGAGAAAGGGGTTTTCACTTTAGCACCCCCGAACACTCAAGTGGTAGTCACTATCCGCCACTGCATGAAGACCCCCAAATGGGTAGGCCTTCAAACCCAGTTTCAGAGGTGAATTCTGCACCGGTTGCACCACCACTACCACCATTGGGATTTGGTAACCCGATTCCTACATACGCCGGTTCAACGGCGTATGATCCATTTGAGCAGCCGGCCCACACTCACTACAACTATGCTGAAGCCGACCCATACCTCGTAGCAGCAAACTACAATGCCCTTCATCCTGAAAGACCATATGGGGCTCCCTGGGGAGTGGGATATCCAGCTCATGGGTATCAAATACCTGCTCGACCTCCGGTTCAACACCAGCCACAGCCACCACGGTTTTCCCCACCGGAACAGGAGGAAATCCTCCACAGGCTAAACATGGTGGAACGAGAATTTCAAGAGGAGCGTAGGAACAACCGTGGGTTTCTCAAGGGCCTAGCAAGCTTGTTAAAAGGAAAGAAGAAGAGGGATCATTGAATCCCTATATGTATTGTTGTATTTCCTTATTTCAAATAAGTCCCTACGTGGACATTTATCTATGTACCTAGTCCCTGCGTGGACTTGTCTTTCTTTAGTCCCTGCGTGGACTTGTCTTTTTAGTCCCTGCGTGGACACCTATCTTAGAAATCAGTCCCTGCGAGGACTTGTATTATTAATTTAGCCCCTGCGTGGGCAAGTTATTTCTGTTAAAAGTCCCGTTTAGGGCAATGTGTACTCCTTTTAATGTTTAATGGAATGTTAAATTTAAAAATTTCGTTTTTATGCATAAACATATTATACATGAGATAAATAAATCAAAAATCATTCCTCTTATGATCATCTGCCTATTAAATATTAAATAAGAATCTTAAAGGTAAAACCTAGCCTGCATGTCATTATAAGACTTGGCCAAGATGGTAAGACCCGTTTAAAAAGATTCAAAATCCTGTTAACATCTGAAAACATGTTAACGCTCCTGACAGACGTGATTCGTTAAAAATCACACACGTCATTCTTACAATTGGATTCTTCAAAAGATTCCTAACCTAACCTGATGATCTATAAATCTTGGGTTTAAATCATTAATTAAGATGATCCTATATTAAACATCCATTAGTGATGTAGTGCCTACGGGCCGTATTCATTGTCATATAAGGCAAAAGACAGTTGTAGTCTACGACTCCCTGTCAGGAAAAGGTAAGGAACTATGTTCAAACCTTAATGCCTTGATTCTCTGAAATCATGGCTTATGATTTAGAATGTCCCTGTGACTAGGCCTTTTATGCCATTAATAATACTGTTATTGTTTTATAATTAGGATAAGTTATAATAAAAATCCTAAATAAATATGATAACAAATTAACCAAATATGGTCTGTGTTTACCATGGTTGATGAATTGCCATAAAAGACAATTCCATAATAAACTCCCAAATAAATTATTGTCAATATCTTATGTAACAGTTCAAACTACATGGCTGACTCGGATGAGATCAATAGTCACCCAAGGGAGGATCATGATAATACCCGAATTAACATAGCGGGTGCAGAACTGCAAGCATTAATAGACAATGCTGTTACAAAAGCTATAGAGCGGCAGTATAATGAATCTAGCGGGACTCGAAGTAGGACCCTATCCGCACAGCATTCCAAGCCTAAGACTCATTCAGAGGCTCACAGCAAGCCGCCCTCTAAGAAAGATGAGCCAAAGAAAGATGATGATCAACATTCCTCAAACCAAAACAGTGTTCCATCCAAGAGGATAGTATTTGATGATAAACCACGTACCAAGTCTTGTACTTATAAGTACTTTGTTTCCTGCAAACCCTGGGATTTCACTGGGGAGAAGGGGGCAATTGACTGTATGACTTAGTTAGATGAAATGGACACCGTGGTCGATATCAGCGGTTGTGCTGAAAGGGATGTAGTGAAGTATGTATCCCAATCATTCAAGGGAGAGGCATTAGCATGGTGGAAATCTCTCATTCAAGCAGCTGGAAAGATCCCACTCTACAATCTGATATGGGATTAGTTTGTTGCTCTTATTAAGGAGAATTACTGCCCTCAGCATGAGGTTGAAAGAATTGAGTCAAATTTCTTATCGTTGGTTATGAAAAACCTAGATTGCCAAGCTTATCTTACAAGCTTCAACACGATGTCAAGATTGGTTCCTTACCTTGTGACACCAGAACCAAAAAGGATTACTTGCTTCATTGGGGGTTTAGCCCCAGAAATCAAAGCCAGTGTTAAGGCTTCAAGACCTGCTACTTTTAGATCAGTAGCTGATCTATCTTTGTCTCTTACCTTAGATGCGGTTAGATTGAAATCGCTAAGGAATTCTGAAGAAGGTAAGAGAAAGCGTGAGGATGATAACTCACGTCGTTCAGACAAGAAACACAAGGGGAACCATGAGAACAAGAAGAGTTCGGGGTTCAACAAAGGTAACCAACAGTCGGGTGAGAAACCCAGATGCAAAGTTTGTCAGAAACATCACTTTGGCAAGTGTAGATTGGAATCGAACTCGCAGACACAATCAAGGACTTTTGGATGTGGGATCTGCAAATCCAAGGAATACAAGACCTTAGATTGCAAAAAGTTGAAGGATGCGACCTGCTACAACTGCAACGAGAAAGGGCACATTAAGTCGAACTGCCCAAAATATGCCAAGAAACCAGAAGAAGGTAAAAAGACCAACGCTAGGGTCTTCAGAATGGATGCTAAGGAGGCAGTGCAGGATGATAACGTAATAACAGGTACCTTTCTTATAAATGATGTTTATGCGAGGGTATTGTTTGATTCAGGGGCAGATAAGTCATTTGTAGATAATAAGTTCTGTAAGCTGCTGAATTTACCCGTTAAAACCCTAAGTGTGAAATATGAGGTGGAATTAGCTGATGGTACCTTAGAAACCGCCTCAACCGTGTTAGATGGATGCTTCATATCCATTAGGAACCACTCTTTTCCGTTATCCTTACTTCCTTTGAAGTTAGCTGGTTTCGATATAGTAATAGGCATGGATTGGTTTGTGCTAAGAAGCAAGTAGTTGTCAGAACTCCTCGTGGCGAGCCTTTGACAATCCAAGGAGATACTAAGTACGGAATGCCTGAGCAAGTGTCCATGCTCAAGGCATCAAGGTGTTTGACGAAGGGTTGTATTATCTACATGGCGCAAGTAACTATTGATGAAACAAAGCCTAAGATCGAAGACATACCTATTATCTCTGAATATCCAGGAGTATTCCCTGAAGAACTACCTGGTTTACCCCCAGATAGGCAAGTGGAGTTCAGGATTGACATTATTCCTGGAGCAGCACCTGTTGCAAGAGCACCTTACAGATTGGCACCAACGGAAATGAAAGAGTTGAGAACTCAACTGGATGATTTGCTAGCCAAAGGATTTATTAGACCTAGCTCATCTCCTTGGGGAGCACCAATCCTGTTTGTGAAGAAAAAGGATGGGTCGATGCGTCTGTGCATCGATTATCGAGAACTTAACAAAGTTACTATCAAGAATAGGTATCCATTGCCCAGGATCGACGACTTGTTCGATCAACTTCAAGGAGTGAGTTACTTTTCCAAGATCGACTTAAGGTCAGGATATCATCAACTGAAAGTCAAGGATGAAGATGTACATAAGACTGCATTTAGGACTCGTTATGGTCATTACGAATTCTTAGTGATGCCTTTTGGACTCACTAATGCACCAGCCGCATTCATGGATCTCATGAACCGCGTCTGCAAGCCTTACATGGATAAATTTGTCATCGTCTTCATCGATGATATTCTTATTTACTCAAAGAGTCAAACTGACCATGAGAAGCACCTCCATTGCATTCTGAAACTGCTTCATCGAGAAAAGCTCTACGCCAAATTCTCTAAGTGTGAATTTTGGCTTCGTGAAGTCCAATTTCTTGGACATGTGGTTAGTGAACGCGGAATCCAGGTAGATCCCGATAAGGTTGAAGCTGTCATGAATTGGCAAGAACCGAAGACGCCCACAGAGATTCGCAGCTTCTTGGGATTGGCAGGATATTACAGGCGTTTCATTGAAAATTTCTCACGGATTGCTGCACCCCTAACTTCTTTGACTAGGAAGAATATTAAGTTCGACTGGGGACCGAAGCAACAAAAATCCTTTGACATCCTTAAGCAGAAGCTAAGCAATGCACCAGTGTTGACATTGCCTGAAGGGATTGAAGAATTCGTAGTGTACTGTGATGCATCACACACCGGTATGGGGTGTGTGCTTATGCAGAAAGGCAAGGTCATTGCCTATGCTTCTCGACAGTTAAAGGTGCACGAAAAGAACTACACCACCCATGACTTGGAGTTGTGTGCCGTTGTATTTGCACTAAAACTATGGAGGCATTATTTGTATGGAACTAAGTGTGTGATCTATTCTGATCACAAGAGCCTTCAACATTTGTTTAATCAGAAGGACCTAAACATGAGGTAACGACGTTGGATGGAAACTTTGAATGATTATGATTATGAGATAAGATACCATCCCGGCAAGGCGAAAGTAGTCGCCGATGCCTTGAGTCGAAAGGAAAGAGTGAAGCCTATAAGAATCAATGCCAAGAGCATTGAGATAAAGAATAGTTTGAACGAAAGGTTGTTAGCTGCGCAGAAGGAAGCTGTGCTAGAAGCTAACTATCCTGATGAAAAGCTAGGAGTAACCGAAGAACAGTTATCTTGTGGCAAGGACGGAATTCTGAGGATAAATGGACGAATATGGGTTCCAGTTTATGGAGGACTTTGGGATATTATCCTCCAGGAAGCCCACAGTTCTAAATACTCTGTTCATCCTGGAGCTGACAAGATGTACCAGGATCTGAAAGCAAATTTTTGGTGGATAGGCTTGAAGAAGTCTATAGCTGCCTATGTAGCTAAATGTTTGACGTGTGCACAAGTCAAGGCTGAACACCAGAAGCCGTCAGGTTTGTTACAACAGCCTGAACTTCCCACATGGAAGTGGGAGATGGTGACAATGGATGTCACACCCCAACCGATGGCGGAATCATCAGGGCATGGCACTGAGCGAAACAGATTGTCCAGAAGTTTCCATAACAATTATCAATACTATTCAATTTAAATAATACGTCCCATACCGTATCTCAAACAGTACATCAATTATTACAGACAAAAACTAGGCAAATATTCTGTTCCGACAACTCAGATTAAATAGACAGCAATTGTTTATCTACTTCTAGAGACCCTCGTTACGTTATCTACAGACAACTATTTGTTGGGCTCTAAAGCTTTATTCTAGCTTCAAATTCCTACCACATGTGCGTCCTAAGCACCTGTCACATACGTTAAAATAAAGTCAATACATATAATGTAAAGGTGAGCATACAGGTTTGATAATAGCATATAGAGTTCGAATTCGTTTACGCATAACCAGCACGTACACATAGTGAAATGAAGCACGCTAGTTATCGACATAGATCCATCGATACCAATGACTGCGGGTTGACTGCCCGAGGCAGTTCGCAATACATGATTACCACCGTAATCAATGCAAGTAAAGATCCTTAACAACCCCCGTGAACGGGTGCTGAGTCCAAACTATAGTACTATCGTTGCTAAGGCAGGTAGACAGCATTCCATGTGTAAACATAACAAACAAGCATTCATAAGCCACGTATAACATGCATTAACGGTTAACGTTCAAATAGCATTGAGTAGTGTGATTATTGTAGTTTGAATATTCGTAACGTATATAACACCCAAAAGTGCTTAAAGCAAAAAGGGATCGAGTATACTCACAACGGTTGATGGATTGAAGGGAGCGCTAAGCGAGTAAGGTTAGCCTGAATAGATTCGATAGCATAACGATAAGTGACACGGTTAACGATACGAAGTGTGAGTGGGTCGGAGGATGGTTCGATCGGATGGTAATCCGATCAGATAGCAATCCGTTCGGATAACAATCCGTTCGGATGGTCATCCGGTCGGACAGCTTGTCCTGTCGGATGACTATTCAAGTGGATTGTTTCTTCCTATAATGTGAATGTGTTTGTGTATGATGGCTTGACTTTTGAAGTTTTTGTTGTAGTATTTTGAAAACAATGAAGTATCTCTATCTTTCAAGTCGTTCGATCAGATAGCATTCCGTGCGGATGACAATCCGTTCGGATGGTCATCCGATCGGATGATGGTCCGGTCGGACGGCGACCGTGTGACAAAGTTACTTAGTGAGGTCAAGTTTACAACAGAAGGGTCACTCGATCGGATGGCAACCTTGTTGTTGAATATGTTGGAAATTGTTTAAGTCCTTAAAGTCTTAGTATCTCATGATCCGAAGAGTAATCTGACCAGATCGTAATCCGATCGGATAGCAATTCGTTCGATACTCTGACTTAAGTTAAAGTTGTTGAATTGTGGGACCCAAGTGTGATCCGATCGGATGACAATCCGTTCGGATGAGCTATCCGCTCGGACGGCAGTCCGCTCAGACGGCAATCCGTTTCAGTTGCTCCGTTCTTCTCTCACTTGGTCGTTTTGATTGTTGTCATTTTATCGAGGCGCTTTGACCACGTGTTAACCAACGAAACTTCCCCCTCGACCCAAGTGACCAAACCGACCAGGAATCACCCTAGTTCGGCCCGTCACCGGCTCGAGTGGGTTATTCTAGTTTAACCCGAGGTCGGTGTCTCATGTGTAGAATTTAGACCTTGGACTAGTACGACACTAAGAACGAGTAGGAAACTAGAACAACATCCGATTCTATCGGTTTTGAGTGTGTTGAGTGTAAAAGAGTTGAAAGAAAGTTAAAAACCATTCTCTCAATCCTTTTCCACCTCTGATTTGTATAGATCTAAGTAAGATCTTCGTTGTTTGTATGGAAATCGGTTAGATTCCGCTTATTCTTGGTGGATTGAAGTCAAAACATGAAGAACATGTGGTGACGTCATCCTAGAACACACGAAATCTAGTGATTTCATGGTGAAAAGTTAGGATTTAAAAGATAGAAATGTGTAGGAGTGTGTGTAGATCAAGAAAGTACAAGATTTAGGATGAAATCTTACCGGAATCGGAAGAAATCTGAGAAAAGGCGGTGTGCACGAGCTGTTCGGACAAGAGTGTAACACCCCGTGTTTTCGAAAGTCAAAGTCAAAGTCAAGGTCAAAGTCAACGACCGATTTCGCGCAACTTGACTCGTAGAAATGTCTTTATTTTATTTATATTATGTGGAGTAAGTGTTGTTCATTGCAATAATCGAATCGTGTTAATCGTATTTCAATCGACCTACGACTGTGAATTATAGGCAGTAACAACGCGATAAAGTTAATCAACTAATAATCAAGCTATGCTAATCAAATCGACATCGAATCGTAACTCGAACTACGTAATTTTTACTTGATATTTATACGTGTGTGTGTGCCTTACGTGTTACTTGTGCATGTTTATTTATGTTATGTTGTGGTAATCAAGCGAACTCAATCGAACTCGAAATCTAACTCGAATGTAATCGAACTCGAACTCGAATCACGATCGAACTAGGATAGATAGCGGAGAAGAGATTACGCGAGATACAAAGTAGTTGGGACTAAAAGTAATTTGTCTAGGAAACCCTATCGAATCACTCGCAATCGGAATCGAAACGTCACAAGATCGTCTCACCAAACACACCACCCAGGTGCCATCCGCACGAACAGGCCATCCGCACGGACAGGCCGTCCGCACAGATAGCCGCTGGGGAAGTGTTGAGTGCAATCCGTACGGATTGTCAATCCGCACGGATAACCAATCCGGGCGACGTGCAATCCGCACGGACGACCCTTTCCCCTTTTGGCATCCCATAAATACACGGGCCACCCTCCAAACTTTTCACTTTTGGCAAGTGACGTCCGAACTGCACGCTTTCTTCACCTTTTCTTAGATTTCTCTCAATCCGGGTAAGATCTCGCCCTAAATCTTGTACATTCTTGATCTATACACACTTCTACACCTTTCTATCTTTCAAATCTCAACTTTTAACAGTGAAATCATCAAGATTTGAGGTATTCTAGGGTGACGTCATCATGAAGTTCTCATGAACTTCAAGCTTGACCTCATTCCATCAAGAATAACTCAGATCTGAACGGTTTCCACAAGATTTCACAACAACCTCTCCTAAATCTGAACTTTTCAAAGGATAAAAGAGTTGAAAGAAATAAACACAAGTTTTCTCCTTCTTTTACCCTCAAAAGCGGTTAGAATCGGGTCAGTCCTAGTCTTCTACTCAACATTAGTGATGCACTAGTCCTAGATCCGGATTATACCTACAAGACACCTGATTTCGGGTCAAATCAGAATGACCATTCTGAGTCGCTGACCGGCCACGCTAGGGTGATTCCTGGCCGGCTTGGTCATGCGGGTAAGAATATGATTCCAAATGGTTGCCACGTAATCAGAACGTCTCGATAAGAACGACAAAAGCGACCAAGAGTAGACGAACGGAACAACCAGATCGAGATGCTATCCGCACGGACAATCTGTCCGCACGGATAGACAATCCGGACGGGATGTTATCCGGACGAACTACACTTGGGACCCACAATCAAGCAAGGTTTGAGTATCGACGAATGGATAATCCGCCCGGACACGCTCTGAATGGATTACTCTTCGGATCATGAGATACTAAGACCTTAAACAATTTTCAACATATTCAACCGCACGGACCGTTTGTCCACACGGACAGACTATCCGGACGGATTGTCGTTTTCCGAACGGACAGACTATCCGGACGGATTGCCGTTGTCCGCACGGTCTATCATCCGAACTCACCATAAAAGCTGTTGTCCGCACGGACCACCATCCGCACAGACTGTCGTCCGCGCGACCGGCTTGAAGGGTAGAGATACTTAAAAGTTTTCTAAATACTACAACGAAAACTTCAAAGTACAAGCCATCATACACAAACACATCCTTAGAATAGGAAGAAACAATCCACTCGAATAGTTATCCACACGGACAAGTTATCCGCACGGACAAGCTGTCCGCACGGATGATTAATCCGGACGGATTACCATTCGCACGGATTGCTAATCCGCACGGATGACCAATCCGCACGAATAACTAATCCGCACGAATAACCAATCCGCACGGATGATTAATCCGCACGATCAGTCATCCTACCCACTCTCACTCTGTTTTGTTTTACGCGTCACTTATCGTTACGCTATCGAATCTATTCAGGCTAACCGTACTCGCTAAGCGCTCCCTTCAATCCATAAATCACTGTGAGTATACTCTATCCCTTTTTGCTTTAAGCACTTTTGGGTGTTACATACGTTACGAATATTCAAACTACAATTATCACACTACTCAAACTATTTGAACGCTAATCGATTATGCATGTTATACGTGGCTCATGAATGCTTGTTTGTTATGTTTACACATGGAATGCTGTCTACCTGCCTTAGCAACGATAGTACTATAGTTTGGACTCAACACCTGTTCACACGGGGGTTGTTAAGGATCTTTTACTTGCATGGATTACGGTGGTAATCATGTATTGCGAACTGCCTCAGGCAGTCAACCCACAGTCATTGGTATCGATGGATCTATGTCGATAACTAACGTGCTTCATTTCACTATGTGTACGTGCTGGTTATGCGTAAACGAATTCGAACTCTATAGTCTATTATCAAACTTGTATGCTCACCTTTACATTTTATGTATTGACTTTATTTTAACGTATGTGACAGGTGCTTAGGAAGTTTACATGCTTAGCGCGCTGTGATGAAATTGAAGCTAGGAAATGGAGTCCTAGAAACCAATAAATAAACTACTTTGTTTGAATCTGAGTTGTCGGAACAGGATATTTGTCTTGATGTTTATCTGTAATAATTTATCTACTATTTGAGACATGGTAAGGGACATGTTAACTTAAATTGAATGGTAATGATAGTTGTTATGGAAACTTCTGGACAATCTGTTTCGCTCAGTGCCACGCCCCGATGATTCCGCCATCGGTTGGGGTGTGACAAAGAGCTTCCAAAAATGGAAAGAATGACAAGGACAGGAGTATTTATAGACTTCCAAAAGAGGAAAGGGTGGTCCGATCGGATGACATCCCGCCCGGATGACGATCCGGTCGGATGACATCCTGGTCGGATGACACCTGACCTGGTGGCAAGGACTATCCGATCGGATGAGGCCTGGCTTGAATATTTGACGTGACGATTTGCTCTGATTCGATTTCGATTGCGAGCGGTTCGACATGATAGGGTTTCCTAGTCAAATTACTTTCAGTCCCAACTAATTCATATCTCGCATAATCTTTTCTCCACTATCTATCATAGTTCTGTTTCGATTCGAGTTCGGGTTTGATTGAGTTTCGAGTTTCGATTGAGATCGATTGATTTCCACATCATATACATATATATATATAACATGCACAAGTAACACATAAGGCACACACACACGTATAATTAACCAGATTAAGTTGAGTTGCGGTTTGTATCACGATTCGATGTCGAGTAGCATAGCTTGATTATTGATTAGTTAACTTTATCGCATTGTTACTTCCTATAATTCACAGTCGTAAGTCGATTAGAATAACGATTAACATACCTCGATTTTAGCAATTAACAACACTTACTACACATAATACAACTAAAATAAAGTAACTACTATAAGTCAAATTCGTACGATCAGTCGTTGACTTTGACCTTGACTTTGACTTTGACTTGTGAAAACACGGGGTGTTACAGCCTCCCCTTGTTTAGGGAATTTTGTCCCGAAGTTAAGCTGAAAGCTGTACAACGCCGAGAATCACGTTCGAGAACTTTTCTGTTTAGACCGGTTTTGACTCCGAAACGATTGTGAATTCAAACGCGTGACGTGTGGAAGTCGTACAAGAACGTGATCAAACACACAAGAACGTAATATAATCGGTGATTCTATTAATATGTATGAAATCGTACAAAGTACTAGAATCACATTGCCACTTTCTCTCTCTAGCTTCTCTATTGAAACAACTGCGGGTACTTCGCCTTCATGTCGCTTTCGAGTTCCCAAGTGAACTCTGCGCCTCGTTTGCCTTCCCATCGGACTTTCACAATAGGAATGTGAGAGCGTCTGAGCTGCTTGGTTTGGCGATCCATGATTTCGACAGGCTTCTCCACAAAGCGTAATGTTTCGTTTACTTGCAGATCATCGAGAGAGACATGTAAATCGTGGTTGGCTAGGCACTTTCGGAGGTTTGACACATGGAAAGTCCGGTGGACGTTACTAAGTTCCTCCGGTAGTTCGAGTCTGTAGGCATCTTTTCCGATCCTTTCCAGAATCTTAAAAGGTCCAACAAATCGAGGCGCGAGTTTTCCCTTTTTGCCGAATCGGACTACACCCTTCCAAGGTGATACCTTTAGGAGTACGTAGTCACCAACGTCAAATTCTCAGGGCTTGCATTTCCTATCGGCGTAACTTTTCTGTCGATCCCGAGCTTTCACTAGATTGTCTCGGATTTGGAAAATTTTGTCTGTCATTTCTTGCAGTAGCTCAGGACCGGTTAGTTGCGAGTGACCGATCTCGTGCCACACAATAGGCGATCGACATCTTCTTCCGTATAATGCCTCGAATGGTGCCATCTGGATGCTAGAATGATAGCTGTTGTTATACGAGAATTCGACCAATGGCAGGTATTTATCCCAATTACCACCGAAGTCTAAGACACACGAACGGAGCATGTCTTCAAGAGTACGAATCGTTCTTTCAGTCTGACCGTCGGTTTGAGGGTGGAAAGCGGTACTTAGATTAAGCGATGTACCGAGTGCCGTTTGAAACGTTCCCACAGTCGTGAGGTAAACCGAGCATCACGATCAGAGATGATGTCACGAGGCGTCCCATGATTACAAATGATCTCGTCGGTGTAGATTCGGGCTAATCGTTCTACCTTGTAGTCTTCTCGTATCGGCAGAAAGTGAGCTGATTTAGTCAAACGGTCAATTACAACCCATATGCTGTCGTGACCTGATGACGTGTGCGGAAGCTTTGTTACGAAATCCATAGCTATACTTTCCCACTTTCACATAGGAATTGGTGGTTGTTCAAGTAAGCCGGAGGGTCTTTGATGTTCAGTCTTGACTCTTGCACAAGTTAGGCATTTTCCAACGTAGAGGGCAATATCCCGTTTCATGCCGGGCCACCAGTACCTGTAGCGAAGATCCTGGTACATTTTATCGGCACCGGGATGAATAGAGTACCGGGATTTATGGGCTTCGTCCATCAGAATCTGTAGCAAATCGGTCCGCTTAGGGATCCAAATTCGGTCCAGAAAGTGGAATATTCCATTGGATTTGCTCACAAGTTGGGCTCCATCATGGTAGATTCGTTCCCTCTTCAGTGTGCGTTCGTTAAAACACACATGCTGAGCTTCACGAATAAGGGTTTTGAGATCGTGCTGGGCTTGAACATTACGGGTGCTAAGCAGATAACTCCGTCTGCTGAGTGCGTCAGCAACAACATTTGCTTTGCCTGGGTGATAACGGATCTCACAGTCATAATCGTTGAGAAGTTCTACCCATCGGCGTTGACGCATGTTAAGTTCCTTCTGATTAAAGATATGTTGTAGGCTCCTATGATCGGTGAAGATCGTACACTTGGTACCATACAGGTAGTGTCGCCAAATCTTTAATGCAAAAACAACCGCGCCTAGCTCGAGATCATGGGTTGTATAGTTCTTCTCTTGAATTTTGAGATGTCGAGATGCGTAGGCTATAACCTTGTTCCGTTGCATGAGAACACAACTGAGACCAAGGTTGGAAGCATCACAATAGACAATGAAATCGTCGTTTCCGTCGGGTAGTGTGAGAACAGGAGCATTGCAAAGCATGTGCTTGAGGGCTTGAAAGGCAGTCTCTTGTTTGGTTCCTCAGACAAAAGGCTGATCCTTATGCGTAAGAGAGGTAAGCGGCACAACGATCTTTGAGAATCCCTCGATACATCGTCTATAATAGCCCGCTAATCCGAGAAAAGAACGGACTTCGGACGGGTTCTTAGGCGTAACCCAACTCTTGACAGCTTCAATCTTCGTAGGATCGATGTGAATGCCTTGACTATTGACAATGTGACCCAGAAACTGAACTTCCTCCAACTAGAATTCGCACTTGGAGAACTTGGCATAGAGTTGGTTCCCCTGGAGTAACTCGAGAACCAAAAGTAGATGTTGCGCGTGTTCGGCTTTCGATTTGGAATAGATCAAGACGCCATCAATGAATACGATGACGAAACGGTCGAGATATGGTTTACACGCGCGATTCATCAGATCCATGAAAACCGCTGGTGCGTTGGTTAAGCCAAAAGGCATGACAACGAATTCGTAATGGCCATAACGGGTTCGAAATGCGGTTTTGGGTATATCCTCCTCTTGTATGCGCAGTTGGTGATATCCTGAATGTAGATCGATCTTCGAGAAACACATGGCACCTTGTAGTTGATCAAATAAATCGTCAATTCGGGGTAGGGGATAGCGGTTCTTGATAGTTAACTTATTCAATTCCCGATAGTCGATGCACATTCGGAACGACCCATCCTTCTTTTTGACGAAGAGGACTGGCGCGCCCCATGGAGAGGTGCTCGGGCGAATGAAGCCTTTCTCTAGTAATTCCTGGAGTTGGTTTGAGAGTTCGCGCATTTCAGACGGCGCGAGTCGATAAGGAGCTTTGGTAACAGGATTGGCTCCAGGAATGAGATTGATTCGAAAGTCGATATCATGACTCGGTGGAAGACCTGGAAGATCGTCAGGGAACACATGAGGAAATTCACGAACCACATGAACGTCTTTCACTTCCTTCTTCTCTTTCTTTTCCTTCTCTGCTACTACAATGTTAGCCAAGAAAGCTCTGTATTCCTCGCGGAGATACTTGCTTGGACACATGTCATGAGTTTGAGACCTTTCGAGGCTGTTTCACCGTAGACACACAATAGATCACCATTTGCGAGTGAAAATCGAATCATCTTGTCGAAACACACAACTTCAGCATGGTTCTCGCATAGAAAGTCCATGCCTACTATGACGTCGAAACTTCCGAGTTGCATCGGAATAAGGTCGATTGGAAAGATGTGATTGTTGAGCTCAAGAGTACAATCATGGAGAACAGAATTAACGGCGACGGTTCTTCCAGTAGCGACTTCAACTTCGAATGTCGAGGAGAGTTTGGAGCGTTTTCGACTAAGGAATTTCTCGAATTCGAACGACACAAAGCAATTATCGGCTCCAGTATCAAACAAACATGATGCATAAATACCATTCACAAGGAACGTACCATTAACTACGTTGTTGTCGGCTTGAGCTTGACGCACGTTGAGGTTGAAAGTTCTGGCGCGTGCGGCCTCTTGTTGCTGTTGGTGTTGTTGTTGCTGTTGTTGCTGCTGCTGTTGAGGCTGTTGCTGCTGGGGCTCTTGCTTCACAACCCTGTTTGGGCACATGTTGGCGAAATGGTTCGGGTCGCCACATGCGAAGCAGGCTCTGGCTTTGACTGCGGGTGCCGGAGGAGCTTGTTGACCCTGTGGGTCGGTGAGTAGAGTTTGATGAGCAGGAGCTTGGCGAATACAGCAGTTGGCAGTAAAATGACCGTACACATTGCAATGAGCACAAAAACGACAAGGAATAGCAGTCGGATGATGGTAGGTACAAGTAGGGCAGAGCGGATGCGGCCCAGTGTATGCACGCTTAGTAAGAGGTGCATTGGCCACAGGCGCTGCCGCTTGGCATTGTTGAGCTGGTACGGATTGAACTGGTGCAGCAGTGATCGCACAGTTCTTGTTGCTGGAGCTGTTCTTTCTCTTGTTCTTCCTCTTGTTGCTCGATGAGGTGGGTTCAGCAGTTGGTGCGGTAGCGGTAGCTTGATGCAGATGCTTCGAAGTCTTATCTAAGACGCCAGCCTTAACCCGCTTGTCGTTGATTTCAGCGGCCAGTAGATATGTTTCCTTGATCATCGTAGTCTTAGCCGCTTGCACGAAATCAGCAACGCAGTCGGGCAGGGCCCGGATATACTTCTTGATTACCATATCTGGGGTCTTGACTTGATCGGGACAGATAATGCTGAGCTGCTTGAAACGAGCAGTGAGACCAGCATTGTCACCATCCTTTTGCTATATGTGCCAAAATTCATCTTCTAGCTTTTGACGTTCGTGAGGAGGCCAGAATTCCTCTAGCATGACCTCCTTGAGCTCGTCCCACGACAGACCGTAGGCTGCATCGTTCCCTCGCTTGTTCCTCTCGGCTGTCCACCAGTCTAGAGCACGTGACTGGAAAACACCGGTAGCATTCAGAGTACGGAGATCATCGGGGCAGCCACTCTCTCGTAGAGTAACCTCAATGGAATCAAACCAGTGAAATAATGCAGTGGGACCTCCCTCGCCAGTGAATTCTTTTGGCCCACACGACTTGAATTGCTTGAAACTGAAGGTCTTTGCAACAGCTTTAGGAGCTTCGGTTCTCGATTCCTCAGATGATTTGCTGGCGTTCTCATAACATCACTCACGGCCTTTACTACACTCTTAGCGATGATGAAAGCAAGGCGTTTGTCTCTCTTTTCTTGATGGGAGAGTGCATGACGGGATCCAGACGACATTGTCTGCACAGACATCAACACAGAACTCAACACATGTATCCGAATCTCACCTCACACGTCTACTATTACTAAAGCTCAGGAACACGCACCGCGTAAACATATAGACATATGACCATGAAGAGCACAGATTCCATATAATCACATAATCATATAAACACATAGCACGTAGAGCACAGAATCACATAGACATATAAACACGTAGAGCACAGATTCCACAAAGGCACATAATCATGTAATCATAAGAGGCACAAAAGCATAGAGATATGTAGTCGCAGAGACATATAGGAGCATATAGAAACACGTAGAGTATTTCGACTGCCTCAGAATACAAAAACCTAGCATTCAAAGTTCGCGAGTGTTCGAATTTAGCGATCGCGTTTTAGCATATCGAGTAGTATGGTCGTTCACAATTCAACGATTTGTTAACGTTTTGAGGTAGAACTGCAAGGCGTGTCGTATGTGTCGATCTAAGTGAAAGCATAAATCGAGTAAATTCCGAAAATTTAAACACATAAGCAGGTAAACACATATATAAGCACATAAAATCGACGAGTCATCAGAGTCGGTAGTTGCAGGCTCAGAATCAAAACACATAAAATCGAGAAATAGATTGTCTGCGGCTAGTAGACTTCGACTACCCAAGGTGGTTCAACTATTCCCAAGGATTGATTGTGCACAGTTAGCTTCCGGAACTATGCTTTGGCCTCGATTCTTGGGCGTTTGGCACATGTTCCGTTAGCCGTATTGTGACTTCAGATCGTTGGAGTCCGTTGAGACCTTGGTGAGAGTTTTTTGGAAAAAGCGCGAAACAAGTCATCAAGGTTAGGGTTTCACCCCAATCTCAATAACTTCGCTCCGGTTTTGATAAAATAGAGGAGATTATTCATCAAAATACGGATTTCACTCCTAATTTGTCATAATTCTCCTTGTTTTGTAAATAGAATTTGCGGGTTGATTAAGCAATTTTAGTCGAGAGTTTGCGGTTTTCACACCTAATCTCAACCTTTATCGCTTATTTATAGTTGAAAAGTTCGAGTGCAGTGATAGTGTAGCATAAGCAAGGATAGTGAGGAGTACGCTCGTACATAATCCCTACTGGATATGCACAAGTTGGTCTGTTGGTTCCTAACTATAGACTAGGTTTCTAAGGCATCGACCCGGTCTAGGTCGAGTCTCGCCTAATTCCCTATAGTTATGGCTCTGATACCAATCTGTCACACCCCAACCGATGGCGGAATCATCGGGGCATGGCACTGAGCGAAACAGATTGTCCAGAAGTTTCCATAACAATTATCAATACTATTCAATTTAAATAATACGTCCCATACCGTATCTCAAACAGTACATCAATTATTACAGACAAAAACTAGGCAAATATTCTGTTCCGACAACTCAGATTTAAATAGACAGCAATTGTTTATCTGCTTCTAGAGACCCTCGTTACGTTATCTACAGACAACTATTTGTTGGGCTCTAAAGCTTTATTCTAGCTTCAAATTCCTACCACATGTGCGTCCTAAGCACCTGTCACATACGTTAAAATAAAGTCAATACATATAATGTAAAGGTGAGCATACAGGTTTGATAATAGCATATAGAGTTCGAATTCGTTTACGCATAACCAGCACGTATACATAGTGAAATGAAGCACGTTAGTTATCGACATAGATTCATCGATACCAATGACTGCGGGTTGACTGCCCAAGGCAGTTCGCAATACATGATTACCACCGTAATCTATGCAAGTAAAGATCCTTAACAGCCCCCGTGAACGGGTGCTGAGTCCAAGCTATAGTACTATCATTGCTAAGGCAGGTAGACAGCATTCCATGTGTAAACTTAACAAACAAGCATTCATAGGCCACGTATAACATGCATTAACGGTTAGCTTTCAAATAGCATTGAGTAGTGTGATTATTGTAGTTTGAATATTCGTAACGTATGTAACACCCAAAAGTGCTTAAAGCAAAAAGGGATCGAGTATACTCACAGCGGTTGATGGATTGAAGGGAGCGCTAAGCGAGTAAGGTTAGCCTGAATAGATTCGATAGCATAACGATAAGTGACACGGTTAACGATACGAAGTGTGAGTGGGTCGGAGGATGGTTCGATCGGATGGTAATCCGATCGGACAGCAATCCGTTCGGATGGTCATCCGGTCGGATAGCTTGTCCTGTCGGATGACTATTCGAGTGGATTGTTTCTTCCTATAATGTGAATGTGTTTGTGTATGATAGCTTGACTTTTGAAGTTTTCGTTGTAGTATTTTGAAAACAATGAAGTATCTCTATCTTTCAAGTCGTTCGATCGGATAGCATTCCGTGCGGATGACAATCCGTTCGGATGGTCATCCGATCGGATGATGGTCCGGTCGGACGGTGACCATGTGACAAAGTTACTTAGTGAGGTCAAGTTTACAACAGAAGGGTCACTCGATCGGATGGTCATCCGATCGGATGGTAACCTTGTTGTTGAACATGTTGGAAATTGTTTAAGTCCTTAAAGTCTTAGTATCTCATGATCCGAAGAGTAATCTGACCAGATCGTAATCCGATCGGATAGCAATTCGTTCGATACTCTGACTTAAGTTAAAGTTGTTGAATCGTGGGACCCAAGTGTGATCCGATCGGATGACAATCCGTTCGGATGAGCTATCCGCTCGGACGGCAATCCGTTTCAGTTGCTCTGTTATTCTCTCACTTGGTCGTTTTGATTGTTTTCGTTTTATCAAGGCGCTTTGACCACGTGTTAACCAATGAAACTTCCCCTCGACCCAAGTGACCAAACCGACCAGGAATCACCCTAGTTCGGCCCGTCACCGGCTCGAGTCGGTTATTCTAGTTTAACCCGAGGTCAGTGTCTCGTGTGTAGAATTTAGACCTTGGACTAGTACGACACTAAGAACGAGTAGGAGACTAGAACAACATCCGATTCTATCGGTTTTGAGTGTGTTGAGTGTAAAAGAGTTGAAAGAAAGTTAAAAACCATTCTCTCAATCCTTTTCCACCTCTGATTTATATAGATCTAAGTAAGATCTTCGTTGTTTGTATGGAAATCGGTTAGATTCCGGTTATTCTTGGTGGATTGAAGTCAAAACATGAAGAACATGTGGTGACGTCATCCTAGAACACACGAAATCTAGTGATTTCATGGTGAAAAGTTAGGATTTAAAAGATAGAAATGTGTAGGAGTGTGTGTAGATCAAGAAAGTACAAGATTTAGGATGAAATCTTACCGGAATCGGAAGAAATCTGAGAAAAGGCGGTGTGCACGAGCTGTTCGGACAAGAGCTTCCAAAAATGGAAAGAATGACAAGGACAGGAGTATTTATAGACTTTCAAAAGAGGAAAGGGTGGTCCGATCGGATGACATCCCGCCCGGATGACGATCCGGTCGGATGACATCCCGCCCGGATGACGATCCGGTCGGATGACATCCTGGTCGGATGACACCTGACCTGGTGGCAAGGACTATCCGATCGGATGGCCATCCGATCGGATGAGGCCTGGCTTGAATATTTGACGCGACGATTTGCGCTGATTCGATTTCGATTGCGAGCGGTTCGACACGATAGGGTTTCCTAGTCAAATTACTTTCAGTCCCAACTAATTCATATCTTGCATAATCTTTTCTCCACTATCTATCACAGTTCGGTTTCGATTCGAGTTCGGGTTCGATTGAGTTTCGAGTTTCGATTGAGTTCGATTGATTTCCACATCATATACATATATATATATATATATAACATGCACAAGTAACACATAAGGCACACACACATGTATAATTAACCAGATTAAGTCAAGTTGCGGTTTGTATCACGATTCGATGTCGAGTAGCATAGCTTGATTATTGATTAGTTAACTTTATCGCATTGTTACTTCCTATAATTCACAGTCGTAAGTCGATTAGAATAACGATTAACATACCTCGATTTTAGCAATTAACAACACTTACTCCACATAATACAACTAAAATAAAGTAACTACTATAAGTCAAATTCGTACGATCGGTCGTTGACTTTGACCTTGACTTTGACTTTGACTTGTGAAAACACAGGGTGTTACAATGGATTTCATCACCAAGTTGCCAAAGACAAAGAAAGGAAATGATACTATATGGGTAATAGTTGACACATTGACTAAGTCAGCACATTTCCTACCCATTAAGGAGACTTTTAGCTCCGACATGTTAGCCCAATCATACGTAGATAAGATTGTATCTCTGCATGGTGTACCAGTGTCTATTATCTCTGACAGAGATACTAGATACACGTCACATTTTTGGAAAAGTTTCCAACAATCTTTGGGCATACGCTTAAATTTTAGTACGGCTTACCATCCTCAGACGGACGGGCAGAGTGAGCGTACAATCCAAACTTTGGAAGACATGCTTCATGCATGTGTGATTGACTTAGGTGGTAGTTGGGATAACCACCTGCCATTAATCGAGTTCTCCTATAACAATAGCTATCATACAAGCATTAAGGCTGCGCCTTTCGAGGCCTTGTACGGTAGAAAGTGCAGAACGCCCGTTTGTTGGGCGGAAGTTGGAGATGTCCAGCTGACAGGACCTGAAATAGTTCTGGAGACGACCTTGTTATAAATCCCAAGACCCAAATCTATATTATAAACATCTGATATACATTCAAATCCGGTTAATACCAGTAATAATTGATTCGAATTGCAAAGATGGGATCCTATGAGAACGTATGCGACAAACCTTCATTCATGGCCCCTTGTAAAAGAATCCAAGGCAATTTTAAAGCATGGCAAGGTGGTCATAACTGTTCGGACATGATCAAGTGGCCCCATGCTAATAATAAAGGCCCTAATTTGTAATATCAAAGTTGCATGGTCAAACTCAAGAGATTCTCAAATTTTTGTCTTCTGGCCATCGGTTAAGGACCGTATGGGCTTAGCCTTACGGTCCGTAAGGCAGTCCCAGCATCAGAAACATGACAGGTGCCTGTTATAACAAGTTAACCGACTTATATTGCTAGTTTTCAATACCATGTGCAACCTCAACTGGTTTTTAGAGTATAGGGACACTTGGGATGCATCAAAGATCAATTGTAGACTTGCTTGGCATGATCTAGTGAGATTAAACTCACTATATAAGACCCACATTGTTGCAAACTTTGATCATTCATTCATAACTTCACTTCTGATCATTTCTTGAGCACAAGAGCCTTCCCTAAGCATCACTAGTCGTGCATAGGACCTTGGTAAGCTTCCTTGACCTTCCTTAATCGTGTTTTACTTAGTTAATTAGCTTAAAGTCAAACCGTCATAATTAAGGTTTGACTTATCGATTAATCACTAATGGTCTGGTGATTAGCCAAATTGAAAGTAGTTATAAGCTGGTATTTATGTGGGCAATAAACCCTTAAATGGGCACCCTCTGAATTCCACTCTAACTAGGTCAAATGTCGGGTCAAACTTAATCCGAAAAAGTCAACAGAAACATAATTTTTGAATTAACACATAATTAGCAATGTAGAAGACGTGTAACCTATTTTACCACTCATATAACTTGGTAACCAATGCAAGAACATGTCTAAGCATGTCCGACCCGACAATTTTCAGTTTAGGACCGGTTCGGAACCGAAAGTCGCATAAATTGACCATTGCTTTGACTTTCAGTTCTGACCCATTTTAGAATGATTTAGAAATGCCTTAGAGCTTCATTAGGACCCGGTTATATGATAGTATAACCCTCTGTGATTGGCTCGTTGATTGTCCGATTCATTTACACGTTTCCGTTAATTGCATAATGTTGACCATAATGCCCATTTGACCTTAAAACGAGAATTTTGGAAATGTGAGAGTACAATAATCTTTGTTACTAATTTATAAACATGTCCCTAAATTTTCACATCAGTTGGAGGTCTAGATTAGGAGTTATGCTCAATAGCGTAATTAGAAAGCTTTTATTTAATTAAACGACGCAATTAGCATAAAGCCTATCTAAACCCAATTTTTGACACCAAACCTTTTACCCACTGATGTAATATAATATTTTGGGATTTTTGAATATTTTTAATTATTTTTAAACTGATCACAACATAGGGTTATCGCCTTGATTCGGTTATTGCCGATTATACCCTTATGCTTATAAAATGAGTTTTTCATAACAATTTGATACCAAATCTTTGGATACTGATTTTATATGATAAATGGAGTATTTTGAACCTTATAAACTGATCAGAAAATTCAGATTCCTATTCTAACCCGGAAATCGCTTAAAACGACTTTTTACGCGTTTTAAACGTATAGTATAGGTTAAACCCATTCTTGTCATATAAGACCTATCACCTACTAATATAACTTATTAAAATAAGTAATTTTACTGATTACTTCAGACCCGAACATCAGCATTTTAGTTAATCTCTTTTATAATCTTTAAAATGACCAAAATACCCCTACGGGGCTTAAATTGAGATTAAACCCGTTTTGGGCATAATGGAAGGTATCCTACTGATATCACAACATATTTAAAGCCTATTAACATAGGAAACCTGTTCATGACTCTTTTGGTTACCCGTTATGCGTTATTCGCGTCCAGTTCGGTTTATGTAACTAGTTTGCGTAAATTGACCGAAACTGGTCAACCCTTACCATTTTCTCCTCAAAATCCAGAATGTGTTTAGTTTACCCATATTATACAAGTCTTTAAACTTGTCGGGACTAAATCACATTCTAATCCGGTCTTCGCTTAATCTTGCGTTTTGAACCGTATACTTTTCTTTAAAACTAACCGGTCTAAGTTTAGGACCCGTTAGGAATCTAATAGGTTATTAAAACCTTTGTTCCAGATTTAGGGGACCAGTAAAAGCTATCTGCACTTGCTGATTGAATACGGTTGAGATAAATTTGAATATTTACTCAGGTAAATACTTTTAACTTATTTTCCCTACACGGGCTTGGGGTACGGTATTATAATAATGCCGCTTGGTCGGGTATGAAGTCGTACAATCAGATATTGATTAAAAAGATGCATAACCCGTTTTATTCTGTTTTGTTTGATGCAATGCCTTTGGGGGGTTAATGACCGTGTCCTGGATATCCTCGGCTCATTCATTAGAAATGGCCACGACTTAAGCACGGGGTGTAGGCATACACCTGACAGATGCGTATGAAAAAAGGTAGTCCACAAGAAGGGTATCTTCTTGTGGGTATTATACCAAGTGGTGTGTCTATTAATCTTGTTAAACCGGCTCTTCTAACCGGGTCCTAAATGGATGACAAACATGTAAAACTGTATACAAGTTTATTTCTAAATAATTATCCCAAGTTATAAAAGATATTTTTGTGCCATGTGCATTCAAACTAATTTTCTTAAACTCTTTTCAAAATGAGTCAGTTAATTGTATTTACCAGTGTAAACTGACGTATTTTTCCAAAAAGGTTAAGTGCAGGTACTATACGAAATAGGCTGGCTACTCCAGGCATCAATAATCAAGTCTTGCAAGCTCTAGATGTTGAAGTCTGTTGAACAATGATCTTATTTATATTTTGATCCGCCTGTGAATCTTTTACAGTCCGTTGTAATACTTTGATATTACTATTTATTCGGTTTGTAATGTGATTCATACCTTTTGCTTCCGCTGTGCATTTATAATTTGTGTTGTTTGACTATGATGATATCAACTACGTCACGATACTCCCCACCGGGTCCACCGGTAATACGTGGAAATATCAGGGTGTGACAACCCTTAAAAAGGAGCCCATTACCAATTTCAACAATAATTTCATTATAGGACTTACACGGAGATAAGATTTAGACATAAATTACCTTCAAAACAATGCTTGTTCCAGTCCAGCATATGCGCAAAACAGCAGTTATATCACAATACTTTCTGATCTTTTCATTAAATGTCTTTAATACCTCAGGAATAGCCTCCACACTATTTTGTAACCAACAAACAAAATTCAAAATTACCGCTAGTTAGGATATTATAACAGATACTCATCACCTTCTAAGTTCTACCAATGGGATTTAATGTTAACTGCTTCCCGGGGTAAATTAGAAGTAACTCAAGAGGTTTAAGCCGGGTGAGTGGCTTCCCCAAGTCTGACTCACTTTGAGATTAAATGCAAATAATGTTGCAGTGAAAGCAATAACATCTAGTTATAACATGGTAAACTGGAAAAAAACTGGTCTATTCATAATCAAACAACTGTTAACAAAGGTAACATCCTTTAAAACGTAGTACCAAGTAGAAAATAACTAAAAACATAGTACATTACAATTGTATATAGGATGCATCTATACATTATACATTATAAATATATATAAGGTAAACAACAACAATATGAAAGGTGATTATAACATGGTAAACAGCCAATAAAAACCATTGCATTTCAAATCAAACACATGTCAAAATTAAAAACAAAAAACATTGTCTATTCATACTCAAACAACCGTTATCGTGTTGAAAACATAAAGTGACATCCTTCAAAACGTAGTACCTAGTAGAAAATAACTTAAAAACATAGTAGTTTGGAAAAAAAGGGATGATACTTCATCTTCACTTGTCTCGGTTTTGAAAAAATGGTTATATGACCTCCGAAATAACCAAAACTCCATTGTTCCTTTCATAACGCAGCAAATACGCACGACCACTAACCAAACCAACTTCACGCATAAATCTCTCCCAGCCTCTAAAAGCATACCTTGGTCCTCCATGTGCACGCTCGGAACGCATTTCCAAAACTATAGAAACACCATTCATAGTCTGAACGGTCATCGCTTGAACATCAAGTAGCGACACATTCTCAACAAAACGTTGTGGGAAGCGCTACATCACATTTAAAAAAAATACGTATAAGTGACAATCTAACTGACAATATTCACAATTAAAAATAATCAGTAAAATCAACTTATGTTAGATTACGACTGACTTACAAATCGGTAAGTAAGGACCCACTCAATCTCATACACATCGTCAACGGGTAGAGGCGGGTTCCCGTGAACAGGCAGGTCTTCATCATCAGATACTTGAGTGTCAACATTAACATGAGTGTCAACATTAACATCTTCAAGCGGAAAGTGATCCTCAGCCATGCCATGTTGAATTCCCTCTTCAATATCATTTTCTGCTTCATATTCTGGTTCAGGTTCAGGTATAGGTTGTTGTTCAGGCACTG
>JARYGA010028904.1:0-40302 GCA_030545235.1 Helianthus tuberosus | reverse complement strand
AATTTGATTCCAAGTAAAAACTTTCCAATTATGTGTTCATTATAAAAACATCCATATAATTTCCAAGAAAGTTAATTCTTTTCCTTATAAAATAACTCAAGGGTCAGCCATCGCAAACGTTTCTCAAGAACCTCCGACAAAGAGCGTCTTCCCAAGCTTACATATTAAATTATAGCATCAAATGTTCAGACTCGTAAGTTAGCTAGACATTACGAACTATATATTAACAATGAAGGTATAATCAATGCTAGACAATGAACAGAATATCAATTCGTCATTTGACTTGACACGGAGCGACCGGTCATGACGGGGTTGTCAACCCGATAGATCTACCAACAATTCCTCGCGTGCAATACTTCAAAGATTAATGATTAAACAACATCACTTGCGCATGGCCCATATCGAGGCCATCTATGATGCTTGCCTCACGTACACCGTATATATATCCTACTAATATGAAAATTTTAATAAAAAACGTTGTACGAATTTACTGAAATCCCTGGGACCAAGTAAATTCGTCCCAACTACACGGTCGTTTCCTCTGAAACACCGTACAAATCCCCGTTTCTCCCCGAAACATATATTCAACTAAATCGTTCTCCCCGAAACATATATTCACCAAAACCGTTTCATCCCGAAACATATATTTTAACAAATCTATATATTTTCAATGAAAATATATAATTTATATCAAAAGGTATGTTTTATTCCAAAAACATTATTAAACCCTTTTTAAGCGTGTTCTTCCCCCAAAATATATACAAAACAGAAAAAAGAGGGGGTTTAGTGACACTGTTTATACATATTAAGTGGACGCGACTCAGTTCGGTTCGACCCGGTTAGGTTCGGCTCAAGCCCGACGTCACGACATTCCTCCGTCGTGCGCCCCAGAGATCGACACGCGAAGCATGAAGCGCCGCGAGCCGGTTCCCGATGCCACACCATCATGACATCATCATGATGATGTCATGATGATGTCATAAGTTGACTAAACAGTACAAATCTTCAAATGTGATTTACGTAAAGAAGCTTGGGCCAATCAACCTCAAGACATAATGCATGTTGGGCTAATGCATTTGGGCTTAAACCTTCAACTGGGCCAAACCCCACATGCTGATATGCATGTCAACGAAACAAGTGTGTTTCGTCTACTTTGATATAATGTTATTGTGTTTCGTAGACGAAACACTTTGTTTCGTCGACTGTGATGTGTTTCGTCGTAGTGTTTCAGTATATATACACAGATAACAGACAGAACACATTAGACAAGTCTGAATAGATTTGAGAGCGAACACACTGTAACACACACACACACTGAGAGTTTACAGAGACCATTTGTAAACATTGTATTGTAACCGTTTTCTAGATTAATACAATGGAGTGTTAATCGGTGAATCGTTGTGTCTTACGTGTTCGTAACTTGGTTTAACAAACCCGTTTGGATTCCGCACTTTCGGGTTTGTCGGAAAACAGGGAATAGAGGTTACCCGATCCTCCGGGTGGACCTACAATTGGTATCAGAGCTTTGGCTCGATTCCGTGTTAAAACCAAGTTGTTTTCTTGTGTTTTTGAAAGATTTTTTTAGTGTTTTTCTGAATTTTAGAATTTGAAGTTCATACTTTTCTGGAAAAATAGTTTGAAAATCGTGAAAAACCTTGTGTTTTTGCTATTTGTTTTACTAAAAACCTTGTTAAATCTTTGATATACATGTTGGGATTGGGTTTTTATTGAACTTTATTCGCAAATTTGTGTTCGGATATTTTTTTTTCAGGTACCGGATCCTTCAAATCTTCATCAAGTTCTTCAGAATATTCAAAGAGTTCTTCAAATATTACTTGGGTTTGATCCTTGTTGAATTATTATCATTGTGTTGTTATTATTATAATTGTTATTTGACTATTGTGTACACAATATGATGATGAGTTGTTAGACCATATGAAAAAGTAAGGTGAACTTTGAAAAAGAAGACCTTGTGTCAGAAGGATAAGATTTGATGTTGCAAGTTGTGTGTCTACATTTTCAACGAAAAGGAATTCAGTTTCGTCGATCAACACACATATCTTTCTGTTTCGTCGCAAGTCTTTATCCATTTTGTTTCGTCGATACCTTATACATTCTGTTTCGTCGCTGAGATTATATATCCCGTTTCGTCGACTTATTGGGCTTCTGTTTCGTCATTGGGCTTCAAGGTGAATTGGGCTTCACCATTGGGCTTCATCCTGTTTCGTCGACCAGTTATCAAGTTCTGTTTCGTCGAACTCACAAATATCTCACTTCTGTTTCGTCGCACAAGGCAACATAAATCAGTTTCGTCGAGCCTAATTTTTTTTCGTCGTTCATCATCATTCAATCCTGTTTCGTCGCTTCTGTTTCGTCGAATAACTGTCATACTTGTTTCGTCATATCATCTGTTTCGTCAAACTGTTTAAAATTTTAACAGTAGCTTTGCAAATCATATTTAACGGTTTGATTTGAGTGATTTATTCAGGTATTAGTCATTATTCACCAAAAATGAATCCGGCTTGGGGTACTCCGTCAAATACAGAGAACAAATATACGAGCAAGGGTTTATCGCCTTCATGGGCCGAAAATCCCGCACCCACTTCTGCAATACCAGTGCGACAAAATACTGATATGTATTATGGAACTCCTAGCACTTCTGCAAGACCTGCTTCACACGCTCCACTTCAAACGGCGTTTGTCACAAGCACAGATTTATATGGCAATCCGATACAAGTTCCTGTAAAGCCAGCTCCAACCACAGACTTGTATGGAAATCCATTACCACCAGTTGCTTCACAGTGCCATCGTTCTACGGTAGCACCATCATCTCTTGATCCAAGGAATTGTAGTCAAATAAAAACGGCATTTTATGCTAAAATTGTCAAAGATACCAGCAATGGTGAATCATCACGAAACAATGACCGTTCTGAACATGACAGTAGTTCAGTTGAAGACGTTTCAACCTCAGTTGAAGATGGCACAAGTTCAAGTTCAAGCGAGAATGGATCAGAACATGAATCAATAAGGGAGGTTGTTTCTGAGGCAAGTGAGTCAATATCTGAGAGTGAATCCAGTCAGGTATGTGTCGATGAACCAACTGTTGTTAATTGTGATAATTGCGTTAAATGTGTTGATTTGGATGCTAATATGTCTGAGTTGCAAAGCAAACATGATGCTTTAAATGCTGAATTGTTTGACTTGTAAAACAAACATGTTTCTTTAGATGATAAGTGGTGTGATTTGCAAAGAAAACATGAGGCTTTGCAAAACAAATATGAAGTGACAAATATCCACATTCAAAAGTTGATAGTGGATCTCTTGAAATGCAAAGAGTCTAACATGTTTTATGAAAACCATGAAAAGGAATTTAAAATGATGGTTGAAAATTTAAGAAAAGATAAAACCGAATTGACAAAAATGGTTTCAAGAAAACAAACTGACATAAACTGTTATATCAATCGTCTTGAGATCATGCAAAAAGAGTTAGCCTGCACAAAGTGTGAAAGTGAGGCGATCCGGCTTAAACTAGACAGTTATTCTAACTCTAGATATGTGCTGGATCACATCATTGGCACACAAAAAGAGAAAAAGGATGTCACGTGCATTGGATATAAGAAATGTCCACCACCTGTTAGACAAAATTATGATGCACTGCCTGATGAGGAGTATAGAACTCATTATGAAGAATCTGTTCCTTTAGACATTGAGGAATTTGCAACGGGACTTGGATACCAACAGGAAGTATCATCAGATTCGGATGTGTCAGCATATACTTTTGTAACTGCTGAACAAAATCAGGATCCTCCAATCATTGTTGAGGATACTGATTCTTCAGATGATGAATCTAATGATACTGACTCAGCACAGTCAGATGCGGTAATCAAAGAAGAGGACATACCTCTCGAGAATCATATTCTATGTGATCCTCCCGCAAAACCTGCTACGACTGTTCTGACCGAGTCTACGTCTACTTCCTCACAAGAGTCTGAGAGTGTGAATTTGTTGTACACTCTTGTTGGTGATGATAAAATCTATTCTGACAAAGATTTTCCTATTAAGAATGTTAATCAATCTTTAATTAGTAAAATTTTTGAGGATTCAAGAAGTAAGTTTTTGGGAAAGACAGGATCACACGCTGTGGTAACACAGTGTCCTCCTATCCCAAAGGCTGAAGTTCGAAAACAATGTGGCAATCAGAAATTACCAACAGTGAAAAAGCAGCAAAATCGCACCAAACCAAAAGGTAAATCACCGACTCAAGGTCAAAAGAAACAGACCAAGAAAAAGGACAAGAAGGTGAACTTTGTGAAATCAAGGGGAACGGATAAAATTGACACATTCGAAAACAAATCTAACTTAGATTTTGTTAAACAAGTTAAAATTTTGAAAAGAAATAGTCAAAACAATTACACACAACACACAAACGGTTGTGATGTCGGACCAAGTACCTCAAGATCACGAAGTTCATCATCAAGCTCCTACAGTTATGATACTCCGAGGTTTGTTGAGCGAAAATCATGTTTTGAATGCGGTGAGTACGGGCATATTGTCAGAAATTGTCCATATCTCACGAAAGGAAAGGCAAAGGTTGATGCCCCCCATGGTAACAGTTACCATAAAAGATCTGTTTCACCAAAACAGGACCCTCGTCTTGTTAAACAACGGGAAATGAAACAGAAAAAGAAACAACAAAAAGAAGTTGAAAAGGTTTTAAAACCGGAGGTTGTCCAAATGCAGTCTATTAAGTTAGAAATTAAAAATGAAAAACAAATACAGATTTGGAAACCAAAACCAGTAAGTGTTTCAGGGGGAGCTACATCAATTCCGAATCATCGAGAAATGGATGTTACAATTCTCGATGATGACGGACGACCCAAGTCTGTGAAGGCTTGGGTCCCCGTCTCCAACTAATCTCTGAATGAGTGTGCAGGATGTTCCAGGAGGAACTATTGATAGTCTTAGGATTGTTGATAGTAGAGCGTCCATGCACAAGATCGGCGACATAAGGCTCCGAAATATTGTTACATCTAGGAGAATATTGTTGCCATTGATGGAGAAGAGAGAAAAAGAAAAGAAGAATGATGATGAAAGAATTTGACCACTTCGACAAAATGAAGATCATTCCAAAGTTTTGGTTGTTAGAGGTTTTTGATCTTGTTGCTGTGAAAAGATTTCTCAGAAGCTACAACATTGACTTTGAAATCCACACCTGGTGGATATCCAGTTTAGGAGAGCGCTCAGATTCCTTGCAATGAACAAAGCAGTTGCAGGATACGGTTTTTAATTTCTAATCTCTCCTATACTTGTCGATATTTAAGCTGCTTTATGAATAATTATTATCTCGTACAACACTCTTTGACCTGACACGTTGAACTCGAGTATCACTTCACACGTGATTGTTTCACTATGAAACTCGTCAATGTTGTCATGGTCCACACAGACAACCAACGTGCAGACCTTTTTACCAAAGCATTTGATAAATCCATATTTGACTTTTTATTATTGGTAAACGGTATTAAGGTCAAGCAAGAGTAATCCGCATCGGAAAATCGTTTTTGTAAATATCTTTGTGTTTTTTTTAATTTATTATAGTTTGTTGATTTTAGGGGGAGTAAATATCCAAGTTTGAAAAATTCAAAAACATCGAAAAATTTCAAAACCCAAAAACAATAGAAAAACAAAAATGAGTTTCCTGGCGAGCAAAAGAGAAAATGATAGTACATCAGTGGTCTGTCTAAACCTTTTTAAACTGAAATGCAAAATGAAAAATGTTAAGCAGCTCTATATAAGATGTATCGGTAGGCTCACAATCATCTTAAAGTGTGCAGGGTGATATAAACTTAAATCGATTGAAGACTGTGTGGGAACCACTCATTGGCATATGGTCTTAGTACCAAAATTTCGTTTGAGAGATTGCCGAGGTTCTGAGATATGTGGTCTTTATGCTGTTTATCATCTGGGTATCATGGTTGCTTCTTTTACCGAAACAAAACGGAGACGAAGTCTAGATCTTCCATGATATCATACATACGTGTACATTCTGCATACGACCTCAATAAGTGATCAACAATCACATGTCCACAAAAATAAGTGATAATATATCACATTCATCCGGGAGTCAAGTTCGTCTCTTTGCTGTACGAAAGTACTGACCTGTTCACGGACTTGCTCTTGTGCCCTTCATGCATCTGAAAATCAAGTTCCTCATCAATAAGTGATTCTATCACATAGGGCTTGTTTTCAATCAAAATAAGTGAGTTTCTCACATTTTCATATACGTCAAAACAGATGATAAATGGTATACTCACCAGTAAGATGAACTCTCGTGCATACCTTGATACGGGAATGTGTCGTGATGTGGATGAACACCGGTCGGTAAGTATAAATAATACCTTAACGTATCCCCTTGCCATGATTATATATGATAAGTTGAGCTTATGTGGATAACAATACCGATAATCGTTATAGGATGTTTATCAAATTGTTAACAAAAAGAACAACAAGAGCGTTTTGGCATGACCGTACACTGATATGATTCTCTTACCCTCGAAACTCGCAAAAAGAATGTTTGTATATATTTACTTTTCTTAGTTTCTGCAACTCCGTATATATTTATTTACAGCTTTCAGTCTTTAAGTTTGAAATATTCAAAATACCAAAAAGATTTTAGGTGTGTTTTAATATAAACTTTATAAAAGTCAAAAAGATTTTATTTCTAATTTAGTTTTGATTAACCGATGATTGGAACTCAAGGCTTCGTTACCTGAAATCTGAATGAAAACCAAAACGACTGAATCTTCATAAATGGCCAAAATTTGCAAGTTTTGAAAGTTAATAATCAAAATTGAAAAATCTGGTAACTTCTCAAACTGTTGGACGATAGTTGAAAAACATGGTCACATGTGTGTCGTTTGTTTATGTTAACTATATTCCAAGCAGTTGTTCTCATTACGCGTTTAGATTTCTTGCATATGCAGATGCTAAAGGCGAAGAGAACATGTTCGTTGACAAGCTTCGGAATGAAGACACGACATGAAGGCACTCAAATGATAAAGATGATCGAGTTGCCGCTGATCAATCACCAACACCACAAGGATCTCAAGCATTGAAGATCAAAAGATTCACGAGCATAATCAAAGGGGGAGTTTGTTAACACACTACCTAAATGAAAAGGGAGTTTGTTGATACACTTTCTACTTACGACGTGTGAAGACTTTGAAGATCCTCCGACATGGAAGATATGGAAGTTGAACCTCACGAGTAGCGTCCAAGGGGGAGTTTGTTGATACATATTAAGTGGACGCGACTCGGTTCGGTTCGACCCGGTTAGGTTCGGCTCAAGCCCGACGTCACGACACTCCTCCGTCGTGCGCCCCAGAGATCGACACGCGAAACACGAAGCGCCGCGAGCCGGTTCCCGATGCCACATCATCATGACATCATCATGATGATGTCATAAGTTGACTAAACATTACAAATCTTCAAATGTGATTTACGTAAAGAAGCTTGGGCCAATCAACCTCAAGACAGAATGCATGTTGGGCTAATGCATTTGGGCTTAAACCTTCAACTGGGCCAAACCCCACATGCTGATATGCATGTCGACGAAACAAGTGTGTTTCGTCGACTTTGATATAATGTTATTGTGTTTCATCGACGAAATACTTTGTTTCGTCGACTGTGATGTGTTTCGTCGTAGTGTTTTAGTATATATACACAGATAACAGACAGAACACATTAGTAAGGTCTGAATAGATTTCAGAGCGAACACACTGTAACACACACACACACACACTGAGAGTTTACAGAGACCATTTGTAACCATTGTATTGTAACAGTTTTCTAGATTAATACAATGGAGTGTTAATCGGTGAATTGTTGTGTCTTACGCGTTCGTAACTTGGTTTAACAAACCCGTTTGGATTCCGCACTTTCGGGTTTGTCGGAAAACAGGGAATAGAGGTTACTCGATCCTCCGGGTGGACCTACAGACACTCACCTTTGGGTGCGTATTTTAAATAGCGCAATTCCCACAAATTGATTTCTACACATCCTATTATGCGTAGGAACGATTTTATCAATCAATATATTACAAAAATTCCTAAGTTTCTCCGTATCTTAGAATTTTCACATAACTTTGAGATTTTCTCAAAAAGTTACTGTTTTAGATTATGTTGGCTCGTTAATATATATATGAGTTCATATATATATTTACTTCAAAGATTTTGCGACTTGAACGATTTTATTGGTGACCGTTATCATGTAAATCCGTTAACACTCCCGTTTATACGTAATATATCTATGATTTGCGCGTCGTAATATATATACATAAACGTACACATAACTAGATATCATAACACGTGAAATCTCGTTAACTTACTTATTTTGTCATTTTTAAAGCATGTATACATAAAATAACTTATATATATCAATTTTCATGCTTGACAAACAAGGTATGCATTTAACGCGATTTTACCGATTCTACCGCTTTAAGCGCACAAGTGTACATGCGTAGTCTAAATTCCCGCTATCATGTCAACACTTAGCATATTATCATATACACATATCTAAATCACATAACACATTTTAAGACATAAGGTTCACCCATAAATAACCCATGCTAGTGTACATTGTAAAACGCGTATTTTAGTGATTCGGTAACGTTTTCGGGCGTCGGAAGTCACGTATGACTAACCAAACACCAGGTAAACTTAAAATTAGTTAAAATAATTATAATTAAACTAAAAATATCAGTTTACTTACTGATCTAAAACAGTTTTATAAAAATCCTTTGAAAAGCCGATTTTTAACTGTTTTACCGCATAGTTTTGCGTTAAACGTTACTATAACCATCCCAACTCAAAATGACTTGATATTTTAACACAATACATGTTATTTACTGATTAAAATGATGATTATAATCAGATTACTGCAGCTTTTGTGTAAGTCACATAAATCATGCGTTTCACATATTTTATAACACATAAATCAGCAAGTACAACATGCAAAGCTAGAAAACTTTATGACAAAGTTTCATGCTATTTTAACACTTCAAATATTATTATTTTTAGTGTTTAGGGCCTGATTAAAATCCATCTTCATCATACCATACATAAATCATCATTTCTTGACCATTCATCCAAATGCATGTTTAAGTACAAGTATCTAAGGCATTCAATTCACATTATCATCAACATTCATGCATTAATTTCATGAACCCATTTCAAATCACAAAAACCCCTTTTTAAATCATTCATGCATTAATTTCCAAGAATCAATCAAACATGTATCAATCAAAAATCAAAACCCAACCTCATACACACATGTATTTATACTCACAGCCACATGCACACACACACACACATACATCCATTTTTATTTGATTCAAAAACCCATTTGTTTTTAGTTTCAAGTTAATGCTTAAATCGAAGAACAAGAGAAACTTCCATCATCATCAAGATCATCAATAATCAAAAACAAGGTTTTTAAAGTAAGTTTTATACCTTCAAGATTTTGAGTGATTTTTAGTAAAGATTGATGATATGGAGCTTGGTTGTTGTTCAAAACTCCTTGTAATAACATTTGGACCTTCAAATGAGCTTGAAACTAACTTGGAATGGCTTTAATTCTCAAGAACAAGGTTTGAAATTCAAAAATGGAGATGGTAAGAGGGTGTTCGGCTGAGATGTTTCAAGAGAGATAGAGTGTGTGTTTGATTTCAAATGATTTCTTAGATTTACAAAGATTGTATAAGATTTTACGGAAGGATTAATCATCATTCACAATCTCTAAAGTCTACACATGGAGGACAGAGAGAGAGAGAGAGAGAGAAAACATCTTGCATGGCTGCCACATGTGTCCACTCCTTCATATTTTTTGAAATATATACATATTATATATATATATATATAAATATATACTAAATACTGGTATTTTACTAGATACCGGGTATTTTATCTAGCGTTTTAATCCCATTTTATTGCGTTTTAAATTATTTTTATCATTCTATAAAAATAATCTCACTAAAATATTACTGAAATAATTACCAGTTGCCTTGACTGGCTGCGTTGAAAGTATTTTGTCAGATACGTGCAGTATCGCGCGGTACGCGCTCAAACTCGAAAAATAGAGTTTCTTAATATTTTAATTTATTTTTCCTTTAGGACATGATTAAAATTACCATTCTAATCATATCAGACTATTTTTAGGATTTTGACATTGATCGGGTGGTCATCGACATTCGTTTCGCATTTTGTTCGTTACGCGATAAGCGTTTATCTTATTGTTGCCGACATAATTTTTATCAAAGTTTGGATTTACCAACACATCAAATATCACATATAAACATCAATATCATTCAAATACAGCCTTTTTATTTATTCAGGACACGTGTTACATTTATACGGTACAACCTAAATAGCCGGGTGTCACAACAACAACAATAACAATTGCAACTTCAACCATTCTTCGTCTGCAAATCAAAACCAGGATACCAATAAGAATCAGGGTTCTTATACGGGCAAGCAACCAAAGTGCAACAACTCTAACTACCATCATCATGGGCAGTGCACTCGAACATGTCAGAGGTGTGACAAAGTGGGCCATATGGCGAAAGATTGCAGAGCTCCATTTTCGAAGCATAAACAACAGCAACAGCTGCAACAACAACAAAGGCAACATCCACAGCAGCATCAGGGTAATCGAAAGGGGTGCTTTCAGTGTGTTAGTAAGGGTCACTTCAAGAAGGATTGCCCACAGTTAAACCAGAACGGCAACAACAATGGAAACAACAACAACAAAAACAACGTCGGGAATCACAGCAACAATAACAACGGTAACAACGGTGGTAATGGTGCTCGCGGGTGAGCATTCACTATTGGCGCGGGTGACACCAGGAACGATAACAACGTGGTGACCGGTACGTTTTCCGTGAACAATCTTTTCGCTTTTGTTTTATTCGATTAGTGTGCCGAGTGGAGTTGTGTGTCCTTTAAATTTGGTAAACTGTTAGGATCGACCCCAAAACCTCTCGATACCATGCATATTGTAGAATTGGATGACGATAAGCAGATTGAAGCATCCCATGTTCATACTGCAAAATTGATCTCCTAGGTCAAGTGTTTGACATTGACCTCATTCCCGTTACTCTTGGTAGCTTTTACGTAGTCGTCGGTATGGACTGGTTCTCCAAACACCGAGCTGAATTTCTCTGTAAAGAGAAGATCATTCGAATCTCTCTCCCTAGTGGAGATTCTCTGTCTGTTCAAGATCACCGGAGTGGTGATACAATTGGCATCATCTCGGCTATGAAAGCGCAGAAGTGCATACGGACGGGTTATCCGGCTATTCTAGCTCTCGTTACCAATACTCAAGCCGAGGAAAAGAAGATCAAGGACATTCGAGTCGTTCGTGACTTTTTTGATGTTTTCCCTGAGGAACTTCCAGGATTACCTCCACATCGACATGTGGAATTTTAGATCGAACTTACCCCTTGAGAAGTTCCGATTGCTCGGGCTCCTTATCGTTTTGCACTGGGAGAGTTGCAAGAACTGTGCAACCAACTTCAAGAACTGTTGGATAGAGGTTTTATCTGACCTAGTTCTTCGTCGTGGGGAGCCCCAGTCTTGTTTGTGAAGAAGAAAGATGGGTCTTTCCGCATGTGTATTGATTACCGCGAACTCAACAAGGTAACGGTCAAAAACCGTTATCCTCTTCCTCGTATCGATGACATGTTTGACCAGCTGCAAGGGTCAAGCTTCTACTCAAAAATCGACTCAAAAATCGATCTAAGATTGGGTTATCATCAGATGAGAGTTCGAGAGGTAGATGTCCCAAAAACAGCCTTTCGAACAAGGTATGGCCATTACGAGTTTTTGGTCATGCCATTCGGGTTAACTAACACACATGCGGTCTTCATGGACCTCATGAACCAAGTGTACAAACCGTATCTTGATGACTTTGTCATTGTGTATATCATGACATCTTAATCTATTCTAAGAGCAAGGAGGAACAGGAACAACACTTGCATCTTATCTTAGAACTCCTGAGTAAGGAGCAACTTTACGCGAAGTTCTCTAAGTGTAATTTATGGATTCGAGAAGTACATTTTCTTCATCATGTGGTCAACGAATCAGGAATACATGTTGACCCAGCAAAAATCGATTCTATTAAGAATTGGGCAGCACTTAAGACTCCTACGGAGGTGCGGCAATTTTTTGGCCTCGCGGGGTACTATCGAAGATTTATTGAGAGATTTTCGAAAATCGCTCAACCTCTTACCGCTTAAACTCAGTAGGGTGTCATTTATTCGTGGGGAGCGAATAAGGAGAATGCCTTTCAGCTTTTGAAACAAAACCTTTGCAGTGCTCCGATGTTGTCCCTACCCGATGGTACAAATGACTTCATGGTGTACTGTGATGCTTCTATTCAAGGTCTCGGTTGTGTTTTGATGCAACGCGAGAAAATGATAGCCTTTGCTTCTCGACAGCTGAAGGTTCACGAGAAGAATTACACGACTCAGGACTTAGAGTTGGGAGTCGTAGTCTTTGCGCTCAAAATTTGTAGGCATTACTTGTAGCACTAAATGCACTATTTATACCGATCACAAGCGCCTTTAACACATTTTCGATCAGAAAGAGTTGAACATGCGACAACGTCGTTGGGTTGAACTCTTGAATGATTACGATTGTGCAATCAATTATCATCCAGGCAAAGCTAATGTGGTAGCTGATGCCCTTAGCCAGAAGGAAAGCAAACCTAAACGTGTTCAAGCCTTACAACTCACTATCCATTCTAACCTTCCAGACCAGACTTGCTCTACTCAAACTGAAGCATTGAAGGACGGGAACCTTCAAGCTGAATCCATGCGGGGCATGGAGAAACAACTCGTAATCAAGTCTGGCCGTATTCGCTATTATGGAGTGAATATGGGTCCCTTTACACGGTAACCTAAGAGAGCTTGTGATGGACGAAGCGCACAAGTCTCGATACTCGGTTCATCCGGGTTCTGATAAGATGTATCAAGATCTGAAAATCTTGTACTGGTGGCCGAACATGAAAGCTAACATAGCAACGTATGTAGGCAAATGCTTGACTTGCGCAAAAGTCAAGGTGGAATACCAAAAACCATCTGGGTTGCTTCAGCAACCAGAACTACCTATGTGGAAATGGGAACAAATTTCCATGGATTTAATCATCGTCTTGACCAAAACTCAAAATAGAAATGATACCATTTGAGTGATCGTCGATCGTCTGACCAAATCTGCGCACTTCCTTGGGTAAAGGAAAGTGACAAGTTCTCACGACTTGCTAGCATTTACTTGAAGGAAGTAGTTTCTAGGCACGAGGTGCCGGCTTCCATCATCTCTTGTCACGACCCGTGTTTCACGTCCGATTTGTGGCAAGCTATGCACAAATCATTCGGCTCACGTCTAGACATGAGCACCGCTAATCACCCTCAACCGGATGGTCAGAGTGAGGGAACCATCCAGACGCTTGAAGACATGCTGCGAGCATATGTGATCGATTTTGGTAACTGTTAGGAAAGACGTTTGCCCTTGGTATATTTTTTCTATAACAATAGTTACCACTCTAGTATTCAGGTAGCTCCGTTCGAGGCGTTGTATGGACGAAAATGCCGATCTCCTGTTTCTTGGGCTGAGGTGAGTGACAGCTAAATCACGGGTCCAGAACTCGTACTTGAAACTTCAGAGAAAATCGTTCAAATCAGAAATCGTATGGTGGCGGCTCGTGATCGCCAGAAAAGCTACGCCGACAAGCGTAGGAAACCTGTGGAATTCGCTGTGGGCAATCGTGTTCAATTGAAAGTCTCACCCTAGAAGGGTGTGGTTCGTTTTGGAAAACGCGGCAAGCTCAATCCGCGTTATGTTGGGTCGTTCAAGATTTTGGAAAGAATCGGTAAGGTGGCTTACAGACTTGAGTTGTCTGATGAACTTGGTAATGTTCACAACGTCTTCCACGTTTCTAATTTAAAGAAGTGTTTGTCTGATGAAACACTTGTGGTACCTTTCCAAGAACTAAAAATCCATGACAAGTTGCTTTTTATTGAGGAACTTATCTTAACTTATCTATTCACTTCTCCGTGACTGCTTATCAAATTTCGGGACAAAATTTCTTGCAAGTTGGGGATGATGTGACAACCCATAATTTCAAGTTAATACTTTAACCTAACCACAGTTAACTTATACATACATTCATGACACCACAATTAAATAGGGTTAGTTAAATGAGTCTACTTTAGTAATTCGGGGAATTACCGGAATACACACAAGTTAACTCGAACAATAATTATAAACAGACGGTTTATACGAAACTTATTTGTTGCATGACAAATACGTGAATTATATGCTTTAATTGTAAATTACAAGATGTTGTGGACTTTAAATGAAAATTATTCGTTATGGTTATTAGAGGAGTTATAATAAAACACGTGACACCTTACCGTTATGTTGGGTCGTACCACAGTTTCCTCTAATCATTCTCTAATCATTTCTACACCAATCATACATACAATCATTCACTCTACTCTCTGATCTTTCAATCCTTCAAATAAAAACCCTAGAATCAATCTAAGGTAATGTTTACGATTATAGGTTGATTGATATTCTTGTTCATTTGATTTCATGCAAACCCTAACAATCCAAACAATGGCCCTTTGTTTACTTGATTATGCTTAAATGAGTATGTGATTGTTTGTGTATGAATGAGTAATTGTTTTGTCAGATGCGAGAGATGTGATTGATATATTAGAATTGCTAAACTGTTGATTTGGTTTGTAAAGATTAGGGTTTGATTGTAGAACCGTTGTTACATTGAAAAACTATGTGTTTGTAATTTGTGAATAATTGTTAGTCCAGGTTTGTTTGTATACATAATGTCCGAGTTTACTTATATACATGGTTCTGAGTTTATATGTGCAAGCTAATTCCGAGTTTATGTTTGCAAACTAGTTCCGAGCTTATGTATGCAGGTTATGTCCGAGTTTGTATGTTAAGGGTGATCCGAGTTTATTAACATGTACACAGGGTCCGAGTTTATCTCAAAGGTTCCGAGTTTCTTTGACATATGGTCCGAATTTCATGACTTTTCCAAATAAAATAAGTATTCTGATATCAACCAAGATGTAGTCCGAGTTTCTTTTGCAATATCAGCTATGTATATGCATACATATATATGCCTTCTTTTCTTCGGAGTTTAATTATAAAAGGAGGCCATTTATCAATGTCAGTATTTATATACACAATAAATTAGTCCGAGTTTTATTGTGGAGCATGTGCTGAACTTAACTACAAAAATATGCCAACTGAATTGTATATATATTACATGTACGAATTTAGTTATTGCATGTGGGCTGAATTAGATGATTTTCATGTTGGGCTGAAGTTTCCTCTTTAGGTTTGATAATAAAATTCCAAAAGACCCATTTAATCTTATTTCTCCCTCCTTACTACCCCAAACAAATCTCCTTTGAATCCCTTCAAAAGTATTAAGAACCTTCTTGTGAATTTTGAAAACAGGCATAAAATAAACAGGAAAACTTTCAAAACTACCTTAGCGAAAGTAATACGCCTTGCCATAGACAAATTTCTTGCTTGCCATGATGAAAGTCTAGTGTTAAATCTATCCACTATAACCTGCCAATGGAATCTATCCACTATAACTTGCCGAGTTAAATCTATCCACCATAACCTGCCAATGCACAATACTTTTCATATTGGATACGATAGGAAGCCTAACGAAGTTAGACGGGAAGATAACATCTAATGGAATCCGCCATCCTTTCAAATCTTTCCTCACTGACTCCAACACCATATAACCGACTTTTTTTTATGTTCACCTTCAAACCCGTGACCAAATATAGAACGCTAAGAATGCGGTTCAATTTTTTTAAATTTATCTCAGAACACTCACCCAAAAAAAAGCACATCATCTACATAACAAATGTGAGAGATAGATGGACCCCCGTTAGGTAGAGTTATACTTGAGAACAAACCTCCTTCAATAGCTCTTTTCATGAAGACTTCCAAAAATTTCCAAGGCAATAATGAACAGAAATGGAGAAAGTTGATCTCCTTGCCTCAAACCTCTTCCTAACGAGAACTCGTCAGTGGGGTAGCCGTTAACTAAAACTGAAGCTCGCCCAGACTTTAAACAAACCTCTATCCATCTCCTCCATCTATTTGGAAAACCCATAAACTTTAGGTTTTTAAGTAAACAATCCCAGCTAAGAGTGCCATAGGCTTTTTCAAAGTCAACTTTAAAAACCATCATTTTCGTCTTTTTTGTTTTAGGCCATTTAATAGTTTAGCTTAGAATCAAAGGGCCATCTAAAATGAACCTGTCTTCAACAAAAGCTGATTGAGAGATAGATGAAACCGAATTTATAACATGTTTAAGTCTAGAAGATATCACTAATTAGCCACTGTCTTGTAAAACATCCCACTAACGAAATGGGCCTATAATCCACAACTCCTTGAGGCTCTTTCACCTTTGGAATTAACACTATGAAAGAGTCGTTACAAATTGCCAGAACCTATTCATCTTCGTAGAACAAAGACATCAACTCCATAAAATAAGGCTGAAGAATGGACCAGAATCTCCCCCCCCCCCCCCCCCATAATCCCATTCACCTTTCAATCCTTTATTTGACTTCTCAATTTTCTGCTATTAATAAATTTTTGAAAGAAATCTGAATTCTCATCACCTTTTTTGACCCAATGAATACAAGCTTTTTGTTAGATTTCTAAAGCCTAGTTTTTTCAAATTTTCTTATCCAACTTTTCCAGTATGCCTTGCTCTCCTTTTCCGATCTTGACAAAGTTCGAGCTTCCGCCTTCTTTTCAAAATCATCTAAAGCCGCCTCAGCTAAAAGTAACTCTCTTTTTTCTATGACTTTAAAATCAGAATTCTACCCGTTTAGTTTGAGTTTTAAATCTTTTAAGGAACAAACTAAACCCATTCTTTTACCCGAATTCTCCTTGTATTCATCAATCACAATCACTCCCTGAACAATATCCTGAATATCGTCCTGATCAAGCCAGCTATTGTAAAACTTGAATGGAATAGGCCCATAATCCACATTACCAACACGTAAAACCAGAGGACTATGATCCGACAAAGTTCTTGGAAGAACGTACAGACTGGCCGAAGACCAAATATGTGCAAAACTATCACATCCCAGGATCCTATCTAGCTTACTGAATTTGGTGGTGTCATCCGATTCATACGTAAACCTCCTGCCTAACATACCAAATTCCATCAGCCCTGCAACACTAATGAAATTATTAAAAGCCAATGAACCCATTGAATTAAAATCGGAGTTCAATCTATCTTTAGGGCAACGAACTTCATTAAAATCTCCTAAGAAAACCCAACACCAGGGTTTTTCGTTTCTGATCCTAGCCAACTTTTCCCATAGCTTTTTGCGTTTCAACCCATCTGATGGAACCTAAACATTAACAAAGTTTACATTCAACCCCACACCCGAGATAACCTCAGAGACCAACATAAAATGCCTGTCTTTAATAGTATCCAAGCAAGTACAACTACCAGGATCCCAAATGGACATTATCCCCTCGGACCGCCCGAAAGCATTGACCGAATCCCCCTGAAACATCGAAGAGTCCCAGAATTTGCACATAAAAGTCCAATCGAGGTCTAATTTAGGAGCCTTTTGTATTGCTATAAAACTAATCTTGTGTTCCATCTTAATTCTCTTCACCCACCTTGCCTTTTCAAGGTCACTTACCCCCTTATATTCAGAGATATCAAATTCATGAGGAATTTGTTTTCTCCATTTGACCCAAAACAACCTCTTCTACGTCTTCATTAAAAGAATCAAGATCAACCCCACATACCTTTCCTGCTAGAATTGTTAGGTAATCCCCAAATTCACATCTTCATTAGGGGAAAACGAGACATCTCCTTCGACAATCCCCTGATCAACATTTGACTCAATGGCCTTCTCAAAATTAGACAACATAGATACATTAGAATTTATATCGACCTGAGCTGAGCCTTCCTGCAGACAATCCCCTTTCTTAGCTTTTTTAAAAGAATTCTCTAGAGCTAAAAGAATGTTTCTGACTCCCCAAACATTTTACGGATGAATACCTTCCTTTCGGGATTCGGATTCTTCTTCCTACCACCGGCGAAACCTCCATGTTAACATGAGAACTACCTCCTATCGTACCGAAACACCAACAAATCCAATCCAGTGACCATTCACCTTCCTCATCATGCACCCACACGTTGAAAACATTATTGTTCCAAGTTATCTGAACTTCTTCTGAAATTCTTTCGCCCTCTTTTGTTAGAATCCCCACCTTTTCGAACGCCAAAACACCATCCAACGAATTAGCTTCAGCCGGTTGAATGATTTTGCTAAACTTCGCATCAGCAATATTATTAAAAACTTCGAGATCCCACACACCAGAGGTGTAAGGATCTTTAGACCACCAACGTAACTCGTCTTTACACCACACAATAACTCACAAGATAGAAATTCCCTTAGCTTATTTAACAACTCCAAACTAGAAACCTCTCCTAGAAGAGAAGTTCCGCTCCAAACACTAATGACATAAGACTTATTAGGGTTAACAGCAATGATTTTACGGCTGATCTATGAAACAAGATTACCTGAGAGTACATCGCTATACAGTTTAACCCCCCCCCCCCCCCCCCCGCGCTAGATCCTGTTTGATACCCGGCAACATTACCATTTGACTGGACATACAGCTTCTGCGTCGGTCTTTGTTCATCTTTGCCCGGAGCCTGATTATACGCTTGGCTCCGTTTCCCGCTTGGCCACATTCACCCCTACCTTAGCCCCATCAATAGAGATCTCCTTGATTCTCTCTGTCCAAACAACTGGATCCTTCACTCCCCAAAACCTAAGAAAACCAAAACGATTACTTGCCCCGTCTCTCTTTTTAGGAACAAAAGCATCAGCAAGATTAGTGACATTTGGTTATGGTTCATGTTTTTGGTTTTTGCCAGTGTTCATTGGAGGTCCGTCCGTAATTACTAACATTTGGTTATTGTTCATGTTTTTGCCGGTGTTCGTTGGAGGTCCGTAGGTAATTACTAACATTTAGTTATCGTTCGAATTCGCGATACTTATTTGTCAGTAGCCGTTGCTTTGTAATTAAGGTACATTTTAAAATTCCTTATTTTATGAAAATAAAGGTGTTATTTTCTCTGTCCATAAAATATGTAACGTCAGGTGTAAAGTATGAATAAAAATTGTGTGATGATGTTAATGTTTTTATTCTTTCTGATTCTCTCCGTCTATAAAATATGTAACGTCAGGTGTAACGTATGAATAAAAATTGTATCATGATGTTAATGTTTTTATTCTTTCTGAAATATATCATAATGCCTTGAAGATTTGAAGATATATTTGGTAATTTGTGTACTTAATTTGACAATTTTCTCTTGGTCATATATTATAATCTCATATTTTGTTTTGATAAGATTGAAACGTGTTGTTTTATGTTTGTTTAATAAACATATCTAGAAGCAAATCTAGCGTTTGCATGTTTATAATTGTTTTCTTTTATCCCTCACTTGTAGTAGAGTGGTGGAAAGAACTTAAGGTCTCCTTAGAGACCAAGGGACCAAGGGTTCGATCCCCACCTACTACATTTGGGGGAAGAGGAAATGATGGAAAGAACTTAATTTTTTTTTTTTTTTTTTTTATCCCTCACTTGTAGTAGAGTGGTGGAAAGAACTTAAGGTCTCCTTAGAGACCAAGGGTTCGATCCCCACCTACTACATTTGGGGGAAGAGGAAATGATGGGGAAAGGGCCGGGTCACCGGTTCGACTCCTGATCCCAACACGAGTTTCTAGTACAGTGCATTTACTCCAGAGAGCCTCGGCTCTTGTGGAGGGTGCAACTACCAGTCCCGGTAACGGGGGCACTGGGGGCTGGAAATTTCTCGTGGAGAGCCATGCCAAACTCTGATGCCAGGCCGTGGGCACGGTTAAGACACCACACTGGCCGGAGTGGGGTTAAGGGACTATCATGTCGACTGATAGTTGCGGCTCTATCGTTTGTTGTAGTACCCGCCTCTTAATCAAAAAAAAAATTGTTTTCTTTTGTCTTACTCTTTTATTACAATTATATTTTAATATCTATTTGTCGTACTCTTTTATTACAATTATATTTTAATATCTATATGTGTGTACTTACTTTGAAGATTTACCATGCTAAGTTGATGATTTGGATGATCTTGATGATGCGGTATATGTATCTTCACTTAATTCAATTTAGGGTGTGTCTAAATGCACCCTTCTTCCCATTTTTACTTGTTATACTCTCTTAGATGATGGTCTTTATATTCATGATTATAAGATGAGAGGGTTCATTTAGTAGCATCCTTTTGACAATTTTGATTTGGTGTTTACTAATTTTTTTGGAATCCAAAATTTATTATTGTTTCTTGAACTTCTGATGGAACATAAAATTTATTATTTTTCTTGAAGTTCTGATATTCTGGTTGATATGTGTATTAATTTGAATTTGTTATTTTAATTGTCGCATGTTGCGTGGGGTCAAAATGTAAAATAACTCGAATTTATACTAATTAATGTAAACGAAATATAAAGTACATGACTTGTTTTCAGACAAAGTTTACGGCAAAACGTAGAACAACTGAAAACATGTATAAAAAGGTACAAAAACGTATTATAGCTAGCCGGACTCGTTTCCGGAGAAAAAAAATTACGTCTAATCATAAAACAACTTGAATTTATACCGATATGTACATAAAAATAAGCATGTAATAATTTAGTGTTTTTTTAAGTTAAAGAATGGTTTCATGCATTCCGGCGGTGTTTATATCATCTAACGAAAACATAGAATATTTAACCCGACTCGTATCGAACAAAATTTATATCAAAACATAGTAGATCAACTGAAAACGTATATAAAAATAAGGACGAAAATGTATCATATTTGACCTTACTCATTTCCGTAAAAAAATAGGTCGCAACGTAAATCACCTTGAATTTTTACTGAGAGATATATAAAATTAGCACGTAAAATTTGGCTGGGTCAAAATGACTTTGTACAAAGTTAAAGAAAGTTGGGAGGTACTGACGTACACAAAAAACCAAAAAAAAAGCAAAGCAAAGCAAAACAAAAAGGGTATTGGTATTGTAGCTAACCCATGCCTTTTATATTTATATTTTACTTGACACATTTCTGAACAAATTTATGTTAAAACATAGATCAACTGAAAACGTACATAAAAACAAGCATGGAAATATATTATGTTTGACTTGACTCATTTTCGAAAAATATACGTCAAAACTCAAACCAACTTGAATCCATATCGACACGTACATACAAATAAGCACATAAAGCTTGAGTCAGTCAAAATGACTTCATACAAAGTTTCTAGAAAGTTGAGAAGGTTTTTAGTGTGAATTCAGAAAGTTTAGGGTGACGTATGGATGCTGTAATGCAATTATATATACATAATATTAATGTTGAGTGTTGTTTACAATGTTTATATTTTGATCGCAACTAGATTTAGGCCCCGTTGTGATGCATTATAACATTGATTGTTAATAAAAATATTACAAAATTTACAATTAATGTAAAACTATTTAACGCCTAAACATATTCGTTCTTATTAACATTTTTAGGCTAAACATGACAACAGTGACTTGAAATTCAGTATGTTCTTCGCATATCTTCCTAACACGCTCGGTTAGTGCATTTATCTTTTTCGTAACCAAACGATCGGACTCAATCAGATCTTCAAGAAGAGATGCAAGGCGCTTAAGAACACGTATCTCCTCGTTGGAGTTTGACATTTTTTAAACCTATCAATTTAGAAACAAATTAGCCTATGGTTTAAAAAAAACAAAGGATAAAATACTTTAAGTGAATTTCCTTTGTACTTTAAAGGCTCGTGCACATCAATTAAGGGTAACACCTTTTTGATGTAAATATGTAATTCGTCATTGCCATATGAAACAATTAAAACAGTTGAATATTCAAAATACACTTGACGTCTTAAAAATATTTATTTAATAGGCTTAGAAGTTAATAATAACCGATTGCTTTTGTAAATCTGTCACAGTTTTACAACACCATACTTTTAACTTTATAGTCAATAAACACATTAACCCTCATTAAAAATACAAATTTGTATATTTTCAACAGGCAACATAACAAAACACGACTATAAGACATACCGCCACGCCAAATATCAAGTACCATCACAACTATTATAACAATACATCGTATAGAAATAAGACTTTAAAATGAAGCCAACCCCTAACCAAACAAAGCTTTAAATACCCACAAATGAAAACAAACTACAAAACCAAACTTACAAACATACCATGCACATTAAACTAATACTGCGTCAAGTACAAACAACAATAACTAGTGGTAGAGCTTATTCAAAAGTTCCGCGGGGGCAGAAAATCATGGGATCCTAAAAAAAATTCCTATCGCTATATTTCAGGTTATATGTTCGATTCGGGTCGGGTCAAACAATAATAACTCCTAATAAAACTAAATAATCTTCATTCATTCAAAGTCAAAGGACACGTTCTTACACATAAAAAAACTAAATATTTTCTTAACAAACAAAAGACCAAAATACTTATAACCATGCAAAAATATGTATAAAGGATTGAAGATTTGAAGGCTTTAAGAATAGAACCCTGAGAATACTGAACCTTTTTTTTCTTCTGTTGAAGTCGAACAACACAGATGGGGCACCAATATTACCTATATCCTCACATATTGTTCTTTTATTTTGTTTACATATCTTTCAATTAAGACAAAAATGAACCCTCAAGTTTCATTTATATAAAAACTAGTTTTAATCTTTATTTAAACTCACTTGTACTTTAAAAACAATTATAAAAAATTACTAATAGTTTTGTTCTTCAAGTTTTTTAACGTAGTACGAAAATATGTATAAATTTTTTGAACAATAAACTTGGTAGGGGCAAGGATTTTTTAAGCAAAATAATTGGCGGAGCCGGGCCTATATAATTTTAAAAAGTTAAGACGAAAAATCGGTAAAATTACACTACTAACCGAAAAATTAGTGGAGACGGGTGTACCCTGTTCCTCTTTAAAAGGTGCATCCATGGTAACAAAACAAGTGTATTGCAAATTAATATCTATATCTATACTATCTTATTAAAGAAACTAGGTTTTCTACCCTTATGGTAATTTGCACAAATTTTTAAGATGGTATACCAAAGGTCAAGAACAAATCTACATCAAATTCATATACTTTTGTCTTGTTCTTCCATTTCTATCCCGCACAAATCTATATAAATTTAATACTTCCTTTTTAAAAGAGTAGGTTTTCTACCCTTATGGTAATTTGCAGACCTTCAAGGAGTGAGTTGCAAACCTTCCTATTTGTTATTCTACATAGACTTCTGGTCTGGTGATATGTTTCAAGACATAATTTTAAATCAAAACTATGTTATTTTCGTTTAGATTTCTTCACGAAAGATGGTGTGAAGAAGTTTTAGTAACTTTCACCTTTTTTGTAAATTAAAAGAGTGGATGTTAAAAGAGCTAATGGGCTATTTTATACGGAAGATGTTTCCCTTTGTTAATAAAGTATCAATTATCACTGTTGCTTTGAGAATTGTTTTCTTAAAAACTCATGGCTGGCGTCCTTTTCTATAAAATGATACGATTGATAAACAACCGGAAACAAGCACAACGTAGGATAATTTTCTACCCCCCCCCCCCCCCCAACACGCGGGTTTCCCACTATATATAACTAAGAGTAAATGAATTGTTAGTGAATTAATATTTCGTACAGCAATTCTCCTTTGTTAACAATTCTGGAATTATACGTTAAGTTTGGGTGTATATCGTGTGTACATTTTTTATCTTACAATTGCACGAGTATGTATCATGTTTGTGTTTATCTATTACTAGAAAACACTAAACAACACACACTATTATTCAATTGTTATATGTTAATATCCAAAACAACAACTTTGAATCCCAAACCATTCATGTTTACATTTAAATATAACTAGTGGGATTCTTGCGTGCTTTGTAACGGGTCTTTGGTCATTATCGTATCAATTTTTTACAACATCAGTACCATACCAGTAAAGAGTTTACTAATTTATTACTGATCTTGAATATGGTAATCTATCTCTTATACTAAAGCAAAGTATCTTTGTCACATGCCATTCATTTAGCCATTTTTTTATGAGTTTGGCATTGCGCATTAAGCTGTGAATTGGTTTTTGAGTGGCAATCTTATTTCCCCTTTCCTTCTTCCCACCACAAATCGTAATTCTCATCTACGCCACTCAAACAACAAATAGAAAGGTACAACATTGCGGCCCTTGATCCGATTTGGCAATCTGATATTTTTTCCCTTTCCTTGAATCATCTTTCCCGTCTCACTAGAAACCCTAGAAGCAGTGCATCAGAACACGCTAAAATTAACATAAGTTTCTTTTTTTTTCTGATTCTTTTTCCTTTTTAGATAGTGTTTAGAATCTAGGTCTTCTTCTTCATTCTGTATATGCCAATGATGATTCTTTTTGGTTAGTAATTTGTAGCCTTTGCATCTTTCTACAATGGCGGTGGCGACATCATTTCATTCATCTTCTTATCGGGTAGATAATTAGTTCATGGGTTCAATCCACTAGCGATCAACCTAATCCTAGGATCTTTTTCTCTAATTAAGTAATTAGTTATCTTTCTTTGTTGTTTCATTTATATTGTTTTGATTGTTTGGTAAAAGGTTAATAACAGGTCAAAGTTTTGCATTTGAAAAGTCAAATGTTGATTTCTTTTTGAGCAACCATGAGTCCATAATTGTACGGTCTTATAAAACTTAAAAGCGTATATAGCTATGACTTTTATGTGGCAATTAGTGTTACACTTTTCATTATCTATACTTTCTATAAAAGGAGAAATCCAAGTGACATAAGAAAAGCTGTTGTGTCAGCTTGAGAGCATGTCCAACAATGCTTTTCTTATGTCATTATTACATCATAAAGCCTAATATTAAAAGAGTTTAAAATTCAAAGTTGGCCCACATCAAACCACTGTTTTGTCTATTTTCAAATTTTAAAGGTCTGGCCCACATTCTAAAGGGCAACCCACTGCCCATCTACGGGAAAGTAGCAGCTGGTTCCTTTGGCAAATGTATACTTAGCAGCAGCAGATGTTGTTATCTTCCGTAATACTTTTACATCAGCAGATGTTTAACGCTAATTACCGGGAAATTCAAATTTAAATATGCATGGGAATAAGTAATTAACAATTAATGCATGTCACTCAGATTCAAACTCCTGTCAATCATCCTTCTTATATAAGGCTTTTATTCTCATTTCCCTCTTCATATTTCATCACGCTTTCACATTCTCTGTTTTTGAAATTTGAAATTTATTCACAATCCGAATTCCGAATTAGAAGCATGTCAATATTAGTTGACAGTAATAATCCTAGTTTTGTTAACGATTTGAATCCTGCTAAGGATATGTGGAACATGAAGGCGAGAATTATACGAAAATGGAATCAGGGTTACAAAATGGAGATCATCTTCATTGATGAGAAGTTAATTTATATCTCTGCTTTTCTGTTTTATTTTAGAAAAGGTAGTGTTGTATGCTAAGAACATAATATCTTTAAATGTTCTTCAGGGTGCTAAGATTCAAGGAGGTATTAAGAGTCATCTGATACCGCTTTCTGATGGATAGCTGCAAGAAGATGCTGTTGTGATTCTGTCGAAGTTTGGTGTTGGTGAGAATAAAGATTTATATAAAGTAGTAGTGCAGCCTTATAAAATCAACTTTTATAGATGCACAACTGTTACTTGTGTGAGAGATTAGCAAGGTGTTGAGTATGGTTTCAATTTCAGAGCTTATGAAGATATTCTTCAAGGAGAGGCGTTAAACGCTTTGAGTGTTGGTAGTGTATATTTTTGTAATCATGTCTTGCTTGTATAATATTAGAGAGTTTTACTTATATTCTTGTATAATGTGATCATGTAGATGTTGCTGGATCTGTGATTTCTTTTGGAGATCTTGAAATCTTTGATCGACCTCCAAAGGAGACTAAGAAGATGAATTTCGATATTGAAGATTTGGAGTAAGTTGTTGTTTATATGTTCAGTCATGTAGTGATCATAAAATGTATTTAATGATGTTAATAAATAAGATGAAGAATGTTTGTATTTAATGTGGGATCATGTAATGGTAATAAATGAGGTTTATATTGTTTGTATGTAATGCTGAATCATGGTAATAAATGAGGTCTATAGTTTATTCTTACTGAATATAGTACTTAATTTATGGCTCATTTGCTACTTTAATAAATGTTATAGTTTTCCTGATTTATTTTATGTTTTTATTCATTCAATGTTGTTTTGATATGAATATTCTTTTCAAGTAGTGGTAAGGTTTTGCGGTGTACTGTGTGGAATGATTATGCTCTGCAGATTAAGGACTTCATTTCTAAAGTCCCACCTCATAAGCATGTGATGGCTGTTATACAGCATGGAAAGTGTAAGGAATGGAAAGGTATTTTTGTTACTTTCTGCAAATCATAACTATACTATTTATTTCTGGCAATATAAAGACAGGTATACATTAAATATCTATATACTTTTCCATGTAGGTGAATATACTGTTCAAAGTGACAAGTTTGCAACACGAATTTTTCTGAATCAAGAAATTGATGAAGTTGATGAGCTAAGGAGGAGGTAATTCTCTATGTAATTTCTATTATATATAGACGTTCAAGTCAAATACTTGGTTTCATGTCATTTGTATACTAATTCTAATCATTTATGGTATTCAAAAGGCATATATTGAAGTTTGGACAAGGGAGTAGTTCTACTTCTCAGACGATACTATCGTCTCAGAGTATTTTTCCATTACATAAAGAATTTGTGACTGAAGGTGTGAAGAAACATGTTGATGAGATTAGCGAGATAGAAGAGGTTTCACTTCTTTGTATATAGTTTGGTTATTTGTTTGGTTTGTCACCTGCGTGTTTTTACAGGAAGTGTGTTGTGTTTTTACAGGAAATGTCTTGTGTTGTAGTTGCGACAATTAAGATTGTGCAAGAAGAGTATGGTTGGTTTTATGCTGCATGTCGTAAGTGTTTCAAGAAGGTGATGGGTAAAAGTGAATACTTGCAGAATGTTGAGAATGTTTCAGATGATATTCTTCGATTGCCTGTGTTGGACCGATCTATGACCTAAAAATGTCAGTTAAGGCAGTTCACCATTACGTATAAAGGCGGAATCAGTATACGCAACGTAACAACAGCTTTTCCTTTTCAATTCCTTCTCTTTTATTGCTTTCTGGAATGATTTTGACAGAGTTCTGTTACAAAGCACATGACCTAGTCTCGCTCATACGTACATAATGAAGTCACTTGTGAGGGTATTTATACTTGTTCTGATTTCGCTTATATGTCAGTGACACAAAAGCGGAATCACTAAGTGACATATAAGCGAAATCACTAAGTGACATATAAGCGAAATCCCTAGTGTACATAAAAGCGGAATCACCTCTAACCTATGTTCACAAAAGCGAAATTACTCCATAAAACCTAATTTTGACTTTCAAGCACTAATCTTGTCCATCTTGACCTAAGACTTGATTCACACGAAGTCAACAGACATTCTATGCACCACAGACTCCCCCTTGGATGTTGACGAAGTCTTCAGCTCCGAGTCTTCAGTCTTAGTCTTTTCTCCAACTCTGTCTTCACATCATAAGCATTCTATCTTAACAGGTTTTGAATCACAACCTAGCTCCATCTTCAGACTTCCCTTTGACTGTTGATCCAGACTCCCCCTTTCACAGACTCCCCCTCTCAGTATGCTAGAATCTGAGGTCTTTATCTGGTTCAAGCTTTGACATTTTGCTTCCATGGGAATGACATTTTGCTTCCATGGGAATAATGAAATCTAAAACCTGTGTCTCATACATCAAACATTACAAACTATCTTTTCAACAATAAATCACAAACTCAATTAGTTTTAGCAATCCACTCAAGTATTCAATTCCAAGTTAATGACCCTGATTACTCGATTAATCTACCAAGTTCAACATAATGACCTCGGTTGATCATTTGACGAATCAAACTGATTTTGAAAACAACAATTTCAAACATTTTCTGAAAATAACAAGTATCAAGTTAATGAACTTGTTCTTGACCTTCCAATACAACAAACTTCATCAAGATAAGCTCTCCTCATTTTTCAATCCAGAATCTCCTGCATCTGCTTCAATCATCTGAGAATCCAACAATCAACTCTCCACTTTGGTTTGTCGAAAAATAAAACAGAAATGTAAAATCTTTTTGGATTTTATAAAGTGTTCTAAACTAAGAAATGAAATACAGAAAACTTAAATTGCAGAAAGTAAACAAAGTAAACTATTTACAAACAATATTTTTGGCGAGCGTGTCAGGGAATCATATCAGCTTTTCTGACAAAATACAAGTACCGTTAAGCTTCATTTCATACTCAGACTTAAACAATTCACCTTGATTGTCGATATACTGATCCATCTTAAATTCTCTCACAATTTTCAATTTACTCAGGATGCGATTTAGATGAATTATGAACTTAGCTCATTCATGTGTCCCACCTCTTGAATATACTCCCGTATCCAGAATGCCAATTATCAGTCTTACAGGTGAGTATACTACAATGATATCTGTACATAAATTAGGTATGCGAGGGCCGAGGGATCTCAGGTCGATACTTCCGTATACGCAGAGAGATATCAGCTTCGACTTTACGGTATGTCCCCTTTAGAGGATCTTTTAGCTACAACAGCAGCGACTATCAATTTTATTGTTTCATCGGCATGCTGAGGGTTTATGCTATGTTTCAAGCATTGCGGAAAGTATTATCCAAGGACTAGGTCAGAACTTCCATTCAGCAGAAGTCCCGGAATAATACCCCAGACATCATTGAGTATAAAGACCTAGTATATCAGATTATGAGACCTTTCAAACGAGATTTCAGGGGTTACCTATATATCCAAGTAGTATTCCCCACGAATTTCACAAGTTTGAAATTTAGATGTATATCCCGAATAAATCTACTAAATGTGTGAAAACCTATCGACACATCATCAGTGAGACTGTTTAACTCATTTAAACTTTACAAATCTTTAGCATACTGTAATTGTCTAGCCGATGTACTATCATTTTCCCTATATACACAAGCTCTTTTTCAGATTTTATCATGTTTTTGTATTTTTACATTTTTTTACTGTTTTTGTATTTTCTGAAAAAAAAAATATCTATATACATCTATCTACTCCCCCTAAATACCAAAACAAGTAAAAAATCGACAAACCATTGCAGATTGTTTCTCGTCTTCATCCGCAACAGTACTCTCATCAACGCCAATTATGCCATCCGACACCGACAGAAGCTTCATACCGTTCAGTTTTAACAAATATTTAAACCGATTTTTATCAAAAGCTTTGGTATGTAAATCAGCTTTCTGTTCGTCAGTGTGGATTTTCTCAATTCGTATCAATTTTTTTCTCAAAACAATCACGAATAAAATGATGACGAATTTCTATGTGTTTAGTTTTAGCGTGATGTACTGGATTCTTTGTTATATTTATTGCGGCCTCATTATCAACAAAAATAGGTGTGTTAAGAAACTGCAAACCGTAGTCGCGCATCTGTTGTTGTATCCACAGGATCTGAGAGCAGCAACTGCTAGCAGAAACATACTCCGCTTCACACGTAGATAACGCCACAGACATTTGTTTCTTACATTGCCAGGTAACCAATCTAGGACCAAAGAACTGGCAACCTGCAGTTGTTGATTTTGAATTGACTTTGCAGCATCCGAAATCCGAATCGGAATACCCTTCGAGCATAAAATCGCCTTTCCTAGGATACCACAACCCCAATGAAGGAGTTCCTTTCAGGTAGCGCAATATCCTCTTCACAATACTCATATGCGAAGCTCTAGGGTTAGATTGAAATCTTGCTGCGAGGCACGTTGGGTACATTATATCAGGACGTGAAGCTGTTAAGTACATCAAAGAACCTATCATGGAACGGTAAAAAGTTTCATCAGCCCTGTCTCCGGTGAGATCTGGGTGAATCCCATGATTTGTTGCAAGTGGGGTAGCAGCTGGAGTAGAACTTGACATCCCAAATTTTTCTAGAATATCATGAACGTACTTCGTCTGATGAATGAAAATTCCCTCAGGAAGTTTTTCAACTTGTAATCCCAGAAAGAATTTCATTTCCCCCATTGATGACATTTCGAACTTTTGCTTCATCACTGATTCAAAATCTTTGCATAGATTTTCATTTGTCGACCCAAAAATTATATCGTCCACATAAATCTGAACTATCAGAAGATGACCGCCGACCTCTTTAGTGAAGAGAGTGGCATCCACTTTTCCACGAATGAACTTGTTGGCTAGTAGGTGTTGAGACAAAGTCTCGTACCAAGCTCTCGGGGCCTGGTGTAAACCATACAGCGCTTTGTCCAATAAGTAGACCTTGTTTTTGTGGATTGGATCGGTGAAGCCCGGCGGCTGTCCGACATAAACCTCCTCTTTAACCTTCCCATAAAGAAACGCCGATTTTACATCAAGCTGATAAACTTTGAAGTTCTTCCAAGATGCAAATGCAAGGAAAATTCTGATTGCCTTTAATCGTGCCACAGGAGCATAGACTTTGGTAAAATCAATCCCCTCCTGTTGACTAAAGCCCTGAACAACGAGTCGAGCTTTGTTACGAACAACAACTCCTCTGTCGTCTCTCTTACACTTAAATACCCATTTTGTACTAATTTTTCTATGACCATCCGGCAAATCAACTAACTTCCACACTCCTAATTTCTCGAATTGACTAAGTTCCTCCTGCATTGCATTGACCCAAGAGTCTTCTGTAAGTGCCTCTTTATAAGATATTGGCTCAACCTGCGAGATAAAACAACTCAATGAGAATTCAGTTTGCAAAGGAGCAACTTTTGTATAAAAACATGTAAGCCCTTTATCAATCTGATTTCGAGTGCGAACGCCTGTCTGCAATTCTCCTATGATCAACTCCTCTGGATGATATGAAAAAGTTCGTGGCATTACTTCGCCTGGAACATCTACATTGCCCTCCAGATTAGTAACATTCTGATCTGCATCTTGTTCACCAACTTGGTTTATTTGACTTGAAATTTGAATTTGCTCCCCCTCAGAATCTGAATCACCATGATCAAAGACTGGCATGTTTTCAGTTTCTTGATTATCATTTTGAACCGATTGATTATCCTGAGCAACTTCATTCTGTTGGACATCATCATGTTCACCAGCATTACTCGGACCTGCTTCATCGTCATTTGAAGTTTCCCGTGGTCTTCTAGAATACTCAGCTGGGAACCTTAGCTGTGACTCGTATTCACGCAAAATATCCAACTCATCAAAGAAATCTTCATCTTCCTCTGACTCTTCTTTCATGTCAAACGAATCCCACAGTTTGTCATAATGATAACGCCATGAATCTCCAGGATTCTGCGGCGGCATAGTATAACCTTGACATTCAACATTTACAGCTTCAATAATCCGCTTCTCACTTGGAACGAAGACACGTCGCATCAAATTTGCATAACCAACAAATATTCCCTCAATGCTCTTCGGACCAAACTTTCCATGAGGCTCTATAACAGTACAGGGTGACCCGAACGGTTTTAGATACTTCAAATTCGGTTTACGGTTATGGATTAGCTCAAAACATGTTTTGTTGAACTTCTTGACAGTAAGAACCCAGTTGAGCGTATAGCATGCGGCGGAAACAGCTTCAGCCCAAAAATTTATCGGTAACTTTGAATCTGCGAGCATAGTTCTAGCCGTCTCAATTAGTGTCCGTTTTTTGCGTTCTGCGACTCCATTCTGCTGCAGAGTGTACGGAGCACTAAACTCATGCAATATACCTCTTTCATCACAAAATTCTTCCATCTTACTGTTCTTGAATTCAGTACCATTATCACTACGAGTTCTTTTGATAAGCCGTTGGTACAAATTCTCAATCTTTCTGAACAACGCCATCAAACTGTCAAATGTTTCGTCTTTCGTTTTCAAGAATGATACCCACGAAAATCTGGAATAATCATCAGTAACGACCAAACAATAGTAATCTCCTGTAATACTTTTGACATTCACAGGACCAAACAAATCCATGTGAAGTCTTTCCAAAGGTCTTGAAACTGAATTGACTTGCTTTGTAGGGTGTGACTTTTTCTTCTGCTTGCCTTTAATACAGCTGATACACTCCCCTTCCAGATGAAAACCTTTGACATGAACTCCAAGAACCAAATCATTGTGCACCAAGTGATTCATCTTCCTTAGGTGAATATGCCCCATCTTGCGGTGCCACAATCTCGATTCTTTCTCAGTTGCTCTAGAAACAAAACAATGTGCTTGACCTGTTGTTGTAGTTGCTACAGTCATATCCAACACATATAAATCATTCACTCTAGGTGCCCGCATGATAATCCATTCCTCAGGGATTACAAATCCTGGTTTCAAGATCAAACATTCCTTATTAGTGAAATGAGTAGTATACATATTGTCACAAATCTGCGAGATACTAAGCGGATTGTTCTCCAGCTGAGTAATGTAGTTAACTCTTTCAAACGTAACAATCCCGTTGGATAACGTTCCTTCACCAATAATTCTACCACCTTCATGGCCAGCAAATCCCACATAACCACCATTGATATTTCTCACATCATACAGCAACGTAGTCTTCCCTGTCATATGTCTTGAAGCTCCACTATCCATGATCCATGATCCATCTGGATACAAGTTTTGGAAGATCCTGCACATAACAAACTTTGACTTAACCAACTTCAATAAAGATGCCGATTCATGCTTCGCGATCAAGGAAGCTCCGGCAATTCAAACTGTTTAGTCAAACATGGAGTCCACCCAGGCCTCATCAGCCTTAGGTGTAGCCTTGACTCTCGCAATTTGAATTTTAAAGTTTTCAGCCTTCAAAGGTGGAAAATTTGCATCATAATCAACCGAAATTGATTCTTCAATCTTTTTCACTTCAGAAGTTGAAATTTTCATTTCAGTTTTTGGTTTCCAAACTTGTTGAGATAATGCAACCCGCTTGTAAAATTTGTCATTTTTAGTTACCACTTTCTTTACGGGTTCATTTTTACTTTGATATTGTCATTTTTCACACTCTTTTTCTCAACAACGATTGGTGCTTTACCCTTCACATCAACTTTCTTCTGTTGAATCTTCACAGTTTCAGTCTTAGGCTTCACATTGGTACACTTTCGTGCAATGTGACCAACTTGATTACATCTGAAACATGTTCGAGTATCAACAACTCGACTTGTGCCTTCAGACTGATACTGTGAAGCTCTTTTCTCAAAGAACTCTTCATTCGATTTTGAAAAAATCTCTTTCCCTTCATCAGCAAGTGAACTCGAACCGTTCACAAACACCTTCTTTTCAACAAACCTTTTGTTTTGAAAACTCTTTTTCTGATAACTCTTACCACCCCTATAACCACCCGACCAAATGTTTCGATTGTTATTATAAAAATGCGGTGGAACTACAGATTTCTTGTAGTAAGCTTTATCTTTCTCAAAACTCATTTTTCTCTTTGTTTGACTCAAATTGTTCACTTGTGACAACTCAACTTCGACCAACTTGAAAACGTTTGTCAATTTGTTCATATTAACATTCTCAATTGGAAACTCAGAATCCGAATACAACTTATCAGATCCAGCCATCTTGTACATCACAAGACCCGGTTCATCACTTAAGTTGTTTTTAGATTTTGGTTTCTGAATGTACTTGTCCAAGAAACACCCATCTTCCTCAGTAGTGTCACTTTCCATTTTTAGCACATTTTCAACAACACCTTTTACAATATCATTTTGAACACTATCGTCATTGGAAGATGTGAACGTGACATCAATTGAACCTGGAAGATTCATTTCACTTTCTTCTTCAATTTCAATCAACCCAGATTGCTTTTTCGTGTAGTTATCAAGAACAGGTGGTGGAACTTGATGAAACCCCCCCCCCCAGTTCCATCAGAATACACATCTTCGCCTACTTTGTCTTTCCCGATAGGTTTGGGAATAATGTGTTGCAAAACAAAACTTGCGGAGCTGTAACTGTTAAGCTTCAACTGGATTCGCTCGTTTTCAATTTCAGCCTCTTGAAATTTAAGTTTCAGTTTAGCGATTTCATCCAGTTGTTGGTTGATTGATTCTTCTTTTACTTTAAGCACTGCTTTTAGATGTTCATTTTCTTTAAAAGTTTTACCATTTCGACCATCACTATCTTTCATTGTGCTTTTTAGTTTTTCAAACTTTTCAGAAATCTGACGGTTTTCAAGAATCAACTTTTCATTTTCTTGTTTAATTTTGTCATGATCAATTTTATCATTTTCAATTTGTCCATTTAATTCTCTTATCCGTTCAGTTGAAGCTTTAACTGTTTTGTCACGATCAAGAATCTGATTCTCAACACTTCTGACTTTTGCTGTCAGATCATCAACTTTCTTACTGTTGAGATACGTGACTGTGCTACAAAATTTGCACTCTTTGTTGCAATTTTGCAATCAGCATTTCCATCAATTTTCTTACCTGACGCATTTGTTGACACGTTTGAACTGACCTGGCTTTTTGACTCAGACACGAAGTTAGAGTCTACCTCAAGTGCCTTAGCAGCCAGCACTTTGTCAGCCATTTTTCCCAGATTCTTTGCAGTCAACTCCTGCGTTGTGTCAATAACTCCAGTATCAACTTTCTTTGATTTTTCCTGCTCTTCTTTCTTCTTTCTCTCTTTCTCTTCTTTCTCTTTCTCGTCTCCAGTTCCCCACCATTTATTCTGCCAGTACTCATCCTCTTCTTTGTACTGCTGGATTATGGCTTCGATATCAAGCATTTTGTCATCGATCGCAATATTCCCATATTCATCAAGATAACACTCCCTGTCCGGATCCCATCTATTTGCTCTCCTCGCTTCCAGAAAGATACGAGATATTCTAATTATTTTGTTTTCAGCAATCATTTTTCTGTATTGATATTTTTGCTCTTCAGTTCTATCGTCTTTCCACGGAATAGGTTCGTCGTTTTTCGCCATGAATGCGTAACCAACCGCATCTTCTTCTGGTAGAACCTCTTGACTCCAATCATAACCCTCATCATCGTAAATCACCGCAAGAGCTCTAGATTTCTCTTTGTTGTCTTCAACCTGCTTCAATCTAGGCGGCTCAGATTTATTCTGATGATATATTGCCTTCTTGTAATAATCATCTCTGAAAGGATTCTCCGACTCATCAGCATAAGCGTTTCTGCATTATTGTTTGAAGTGACCTTTCTGCTTACACTTGAAGCATGTCACCATGGACTTATCGAACCCCAGCTTGGTAGATGGACCACCAATTGTCTTCCTGCCGGTAATTTCCATGAAACGCTGTGCTCGACGAACAACACTGGCCATAGCCCAACGAATATCGATCAGTTCCATTTCTTCCGAATCAATCTGATCATAATCTTCCTTCGTTAAGTTGGTGTTGCCTATCTTCCCAGCTACTAACCCTTCATACGATTCCAACACCGATGCTAGGAAGATCATCTGCTGTTTGGCCGACTCCTCATCAAAATTCTGAGCATTCTTCAAGTCTATTGCAATGTTGCATTGAAAACGATTCTTTGCATCGGAATGACTTGCAGATGATGAAGATCCACTGTGATAACCACTGTGATTTCCACTACTTTGACTGCTTTGACTTTCTTTGCTAGCTGTGGACACATTTTCAACAGAAAATGCAGTCTTTGGAGAAGTTGCTTTTGGCATCATGCTCTTTGGATAATACAAATCCAAATTCTGCTGATAGGATGAGTGATTGACTTTGAATGTCTTCTTCAGTTCCAACTCGTGACTCTCAAGTCTCTCAATCAGCAAATCTGGAGTAAGATTTTCTGGCAAGATAGTGTTTTTTAGCATGAGAGCATAATATCTCCAATCCATATCGTCTGGCAACGAATCAAACAACTTGTCTACTTGCTCATCATCAGAATACTTAATTCCATGTCTAGTCAATTCCAGTTTCAAGTGCCCAAATCTCTCGATCATTTTTGAAACTGATTCATTCTTTAAACATCCAAACATATCAAACTCTTTCCTAAGAAGTTTTCTTTTGTTTTTCACAATTTCAGTACTTCCTAAACATTTCTTTTCTAATTTTCCCAAAGATCTTTTGCATTTGAATAATCGATCAAAGCAATAATGTCTTCCCGGACGGATTGAAATAACAATGCCACACACTTTTGTTCAGCTACAAACGAATCAATCTCCTCAGCTGCTCTTAAAGTTTCACCATTTTTGTTTCCATTGGCATAACCGTTTTTCAGACTTTTCCAGCTGGGAAATGCAAATGCCATCAACCAGTCTTCAAACTTTCTTGACCACCGACTGTATTCCTTGATAGCCATTAGCTTTGGAGGTTTATTGAACGTTCCAAAGGCACTTTCAGATTCCCAAGCTTCCTTTTTCTTCTTTTTTGGGGGGTTATCATTGTTGTTGCTTATAGATGAATCATCTCCTGAATTTCCAGCAAACGCGTACATGTCACTAAATGGATTCAAGAATATATCATCCATCTTGAGTGTACCTACAAGAATCAACAATCACTTAGAAAAATTTTCGAAATCTTGGAAAACAGTGACACAAAAGCGAAATAGCAATGTTGTCAAATAAGTGGAATAGCAATGTGACAGATAAGTGGAATAGCAATGTGACAGATAAGTGGAATAGCAATGTGAAAAATAAGTGGAATCAGTATGTCACAATAAGCGAAATCAAACAATGTCCCTAAGAGCGAAATTAGACTTGTCCGAATAAGCGAAATCAGGTGATGTCCCTTTGAGCGAAATCACTATGTCCGAATAAGCGAAATCACTAAGTCCAAATAAGCGAACCAAACTTATGTCCGTAAAAGCGAAATCAAGATGTTCAAATAAGCGAAATCAGACTTAAAGTGTCCGTAAGAGCGAAATCACTTGATTACCGTAAAAGCGAAATCAGGTTTTAGTCGATTTTCACCATGTTTTAGTCCGAGTTTTAACCTGAAACTTTCTAGGGTTTGTTATTACTGTATTTAACACGTTATACTCGAATTTTAGGCCATTTCAACCGTAGGGACCAGTTTAAATCGAAAAAATATGAGAGAAAGTGAGTAGAAATGAGAGAATTCTGTCGAATCAGCTGTAGTAGTATGAACTCCTCGTCCTGATGCTCTGATACCACTTGTTGGACCGATCTATGACCTGAAAATGTCAGTTAAGGCAGTTCACCATTACGTATAAAGGCGGAATCAGTATACGCAATGTAACAACAACTTTTCCTTTTCAATTCCTTCTCTTTTATTGCTTTCTGGAATGATTTTGACAGAGTTCTGTTACAAAGCACATGACCTAGTCTCGCTCATACGTACATAATGAAGTCACTTGTGAGGGTATTTATACTTGTTCTGATTTCGCTTATATGTCAGTGACACAAAAGCGGAATCACTAAGTGACATATAAGCGAAATCACTAAGTGACATATAAGCGAAATCCCTAGTGTACATAAAAGCGGAATCACCTCTAACCTATGTTCACAAAAGCGAAATTACTCCATAAAACCTAATTTTGACTTTCAAGCACTAATCTTGTCCATTTTGACCTAAGACTTGATTCACACGAAGTCAACAGACATTCTATGCACCAACAGCCTGCGACTTCTTTGGTTTGTATCAGATGTCATACTGAATGTACATCGATCACCACAAAGTAAGCAATGATGACTATTTAGCGTTATATTTATATAAGTAACATTCTAAGACTCATATTTGAATATAGTTTTGCAGTTTACTTAGTTAGTTGTGTATATTTCAGGTTCAAGGTGCACATGCGGGTGCAGGATGAGAGTGGTAGTGTTTCTTTTGTTATGTTTGATAGAGATGTTCAGAAGCTTCTAGGATTAGCGGCGAGTGACATAAGAGAGAGGCAGGTTAAGGCCAATGATACTGGATTCCCTCATGAGATATTTCGATTGGTTGATAAGAAGGCTGCTTTTAAGATTGATGTTTCAGAGTTCAATCTTAAAAATGACTATCGTGTTTATACTGTGCAAAAAACAACTGATGATCCAGTAATAATTGCTGAGTTGGTTGGTGGAAATGGTAATGGTGATGAAAATACTGATGAGGTAGCATATAAAATTACTCTTTCAATCTATTTATTTTTCTTTTGAGTTTTAAAATCTGCATTGTGTACTTTTTTTATATGATATCATATATTATGATCCTTTAGGTTACTCAAGAGGTAGCTGACGTTAAAGACGTTAACCTTTCAGACTCTTCTCAGGTGTCTGCTGAACGAATTTCAAGGGTGAGTATTTATTTTTAAAGTATGTTTAGTACGTTTAATAAGAGTTCATTATTTTATTAAATGTGATCAATAGTTGTTTTGTGATCTGTTGGAAGGATGATGTCTCTGTTACGGCCGACTCTTCAGCCGTTGAAGTTGAAAAGGATTCTGGATCAAGTCCTAATGGAAAGCGGTGGCTCAAGATGCTGATGTTGCCAACGTTGGTGAGCTGTCCACTAATGTGAGAAGAACCCGGAAGAAGCTGACTAAGGTTAACAATTAGATGCTTATGAAAAAACAATTCTTATGAGAGATAAGTAGAAACCACTTATTTTAGAAGAATCCTTGTGGTTTTTATTTATGTCTGTTAACTGTTGTTTTAAGAAACTGTGGTTAAAAGTTTGGTTTGTAAGGGCTACAATGATGAATATGTTATGTAATGTCTATGAGTTGAATATAAAGTAAGGTTAACCTTTATTATACATTTTTGGTGATATTGATGGATTGATGAATGAAAATTTAAACAATTGGTTAGTCAGAAAAATGTTGGGGTCTGAGATATATTAACATCTGTTAGAGGCTAAGCACTGTTATAGTGTGCTAATATATGTTAACCCCTAAGCACTGTTAAAGATCTGTTAAAGGCTAAGCACTGTTATAGCGTGCTTCAACAGACCTTATGAGCTGTTGATCATCATTTGTTAAAGATCTTATATTATAAATCTTTTGTTGAATTGTGTAATATTTGTTGGTGCACAGCAGAACTTAGGTTCATCATACATTTTGCTTCATCAGCAGAGGTTCTCTTTAGCATACCTTTGCTTCAGCAGTCTTTGTGTTAACAGACCTTTCGGTTCATCAGCAGAGTTTGTTTGGCTCATGAGCTGAGGTTGTTTGGTTTAAGTAACAGAGTTTTCTTTTAACAGTGGTTGTCTTCAACAGATGTTTTGGTTTGCAAAGTTTAGCGAAACAGATGTTGAGTTTGCCCCTTTGGTAGGAGCAGTTTTTAAAACACTGTTATTTGTAATTACAAGTTGTATACTATTTTATTAATTTTGAGTGTTATATTTCTTTTTGTTGAGTGACCGCTAAATGTAATGGAAAATGGTAATGTTTAGATGCAAAATATAGTAATGTTTACTTGAAAAATATAAAAAGGTAAAACCACAGTTTTGAAAGTATATACTAATAAGACTACATAACTTCATTCTTAAGTTAGTTTCCAAAGAAGAAAATTTGTCCATCAAACATGTCAACTAAAGCATAAATTATACAAGGCTGAAAAGGTGTTCAAAGATCATGTCAACAAACTTCAAAGTGTATTTTATCTCCTCTTACACTTTTTTCTTCGATTATCTCAAACCTCAGCTTTTTCCCCACAGATATTCCCGTTTCATCCATGATACGCTGCCAGTCTGTATGCATCACTAGATGGTTGTTGTCGTCAGGTGTTCTAGGATCTCTCCTAACAACCAGCTGTACCAAAAACTTCACATGACCAAATGACAGCACAGCTCTACGGTAATCATTTAGCTGGTGTTCTCGAACAAAGTTCCTCGGTATTGCCTGTAAAGGAAAAGTTTTTCTTTAGTTATTCATTCAAAACAACATATACTTTAAGTAATAACAGATAGATCCAAGATTATAAGTAAAATCAACTATATTAAAAGTGGACAGGTAAATACCAAGCTGTGTGTCTGTAAAACATGGTATTCAAACTGTTTTTTATAATGTGGATGTCTTTTGCGGTGTTGGTGATTGGTACGGCTATAGTGATGTTTTGTCTCTCCGTGAAGTGCAATCCCGTCTTTGTTAAAAACCTTCACAGTAAAGTTAAAGTCGTCTTCAGGAGTACTTCCCATCCATTGAAACAGCAGTTGG
>JARYGA010028903.1:0-29120 GCA_030545235.1 Helianthus tuberosus | reverse complement strand
TACAAAAACATGATAAAATGAAAAATGAGTTTTGTTGTCAAGAAGAGGAAATGATAGTACATCAGTGGACGATCACAGCATGCTAAAGAATTGGAAAGTTAAAAAGTGATAAACGGTCTCACTGATGATGCGTCAGTAGGTTTTTGCACATTTAGTAGATTGTGACGAGATATAAACCTAAATTCAAACCTGCTTATATCGTGGGGAAACATTTCTCGGATATATGGGTAACCCCCAAAATCTCGTTTGAAAGATTTCTTTTTCTGATATACTAGGTCTTTATACTCAGTGATATCTGGGGTATTATTCCTGGACTTCTGCTGAATGGAAGTTCTGACCTAGTCCTCGAATAATACTTTCTGCAATGCTTGAAATATAGCATCACCCTCAGCATATATGATAAGACAATAAAATTGCTTAGCAATGCTGTTGTAAAAAAGATCCTCTAAAGAGGACACACCCAAAAGTTGAGTCATGATCTCTCTACTGAACGGTAGTTCTGACCTGAGCTCTCATGATTCTTCATAATTTATTAACCCCTACAGATATCATTTGTGTCATAATTACCTGTAAGACTGAATATTGGGATCTGGATACGGGAGTATATTCTGAGGTGGGACACGCGATTGAGTTTAAGTTCTTAAGACATTAATTTCATATCTCGAAGCAGTTGAACTTTGTGTGAGAATTTAAATGGATCAGTATACTGACAATCTAAGTGAATCGTTTAGAGCTTAAAATGAAATGAAGCTTAACGGTGTTGGTGATGTGTCTCATAAACTGATATGATCCTCTTATACAAACTCACAAAAATATTGTTTGTAAATATTTCTTTACTGCATTTCATTCTTTTCAAAAATCCAAAAAGATTTTCAGTGTGTTTTAGCATAAATTTTGTAAAATTCAAAAAGATTTTCGACAACTGGTGTTGAGAAGCTGATTTTCAAAATTCCAAGTGCTAAACTTGATGAACTGGTTTGGGAGTGTTGTGTGTAAAAGATTTTAAAGTCTTGTTACAAGTGATCATCAGAAGTTTTAAATATGATATTCTTTCAAATGGTTCATCAGAGACTATAAATGTTAGGTCATTTTTTGTGATATTTTCAAGTGATGTCTGATTGTGTTCAAGATTATCATCAGAAAATTTATTTTTGGGTAGAGAATGTACAGGTTTGAAGAAGAATCAGGTTCCGATACCTGAGGATTGTGTGATTTCAACAAGCCAGGCTGCGATCCCAGCATATCGAAAAGGGGAGTCTGAAGATACTTAAAGGAAGGAGCATGTTGGTGATGAATGTTGGTGCACTACATCTGTCGACTTCGTCTTGTATCGAGTCTTACACTAGTTAGAATAGACCAGGGCACGTAAAACGAGAGTTAGAAAGATTTCGCTTGAAGTTATGTTTTGTGTTTGAGATTTCGCTTGAAGCCTCAAGCGAAATCATCATATCAGATTTCGCTTCAGGATGTTCCAAGCGAAATCTTCAAGTCTATATATAGGGATGTTAGGTCAAGCGAAATCAGAGAGATAGAAGTTTTGAGAGAGTGATTTCCATACCGAAGTGCTGCCGGTGTGAGAACTGATTGTAATTGTTGTCTAATCAATACAAATCAGTGTTAAAGTGAAGATTCAGCTGTTTACACATCAAATACTTGTTTTCCGCACCTGTATTTGATAGAATTCCTCTGAACCGACTCATTCGGATCCTCAAACCGATCCTACAATTGGTATCAGAGCCAGTTGAGGAGTTCTACAAGATTTCAGCCAAAATTCATCAAGATCTCTTACTTCTACACCTTCTTTTAACAGTTCAGAACCTTTTCACGGTCTAAATCATTTCAAATTCTCATAGATTGTTTAAAAGTACAAGATAACAAACCCTTGAAAGTTTCACAGCCTAATTCGATCTAAAAGTGATTAAAATTGACCTCCGAATGGATTTCGCTTGAACGGATAAGATTTCAGTAGTAGATTTCGCTTGAAATTTCAAACGACACCTAGATTTCGCTTCAGAAATTTGTCACTTGAAAGTTTCGCTTGAACAATTTCGCTTCAAGGTCTTCGCTTCAAAGTGTTCGCTTCATTCAGGGTCGCTTCAAAGGGTCTCGCTTCAAGGTTTTCGCTTGAGGGTTGTTCAGTTTGTCTAGTTCGCTTGAAGGGTTCTGTTTAAAAGATAGTATTTTGCTTGAAAGTAATTGAAACATGGATAACGATTTTCACAACGCTTTTGCAACATCGTCTAGTTCATCTTCCATTGCTCAGAACATGAATTCAGAAAATGAAATGGGGACGACTCAGAAACCCCCGAAGCTAATGGGAATTGAAGAATACTATGGGTGGAAAGATCGTTTCGAAAATTGGGTGCAAGCAAATCATCTAAGATCATGGGAATGTATTTTGACAAAGTATACTCCACCACAAACCGAAATGCAGATTGAAAAACAGCTTTCAGATTTCAGTAAGGAAGAACGGGAAATATACCGAGCTGAAAAGATGATGATTAGTCTACTTCAACAGGCCGTTAAAGAAGACATCTTCATACTACTTCAACATGACAAAACATCACAATCAATATGGGATGCTCTAAAAATCAAAGTTGAAGGCAGTACGAGTATGATTAAAAGCAAGAAGGCATTGCTTAAAAAGGAATTTGATTTATTCACAAGTTTGCCCGGAGAAGATACAAAGAAACTCATTGAACGATATTGTCACTTAGTGAGAATAATGTCAATGATGGGTATTAAAAAAGAAAATGATGAATGGGTGGATAAACTTGCTGATGCATTACCTCAGAAAGAGTGGGGAACTTATTTGATGATATTGAAGAATACTGGGGTTTATGATAGATTGTCGATATCTCAGTTCATTGAAAAGATTGAAAGTCAGGATTTGGAACAGCAGAAGATTGCGAGGATGAACAGTCCAAGTGGTCAACAGGATGTAAAGATGTACTACAAAGGTAGTGTTCCAGTTTCAGAAGCTGAGAGAAGTCCGAAAATCCAGACTGCGTTTAGTGCTGGAGATTCTATAGAAAAGATTGATCAAAGCTCAAACAAAAGCAACAGTGGATTCTCATTTTATCCAAGTGTTAATCCAAAGACTTTATCAGAAAATTTTCAGTCTCAAAGCACAAAGATAGGAAATGGTTGTGTGATTCAATGCAACATAGCTCTAAATCTTCCAGAAGGTCAAAGTTTTTCTGAAGACATTGCAAAAGATCATATGGCTTTACTTGGTTCCGTGCTTGTCTCATATGAAGGTTTAGTGGCTGGTCGAATTGGAAATCCTATGCTTACCAAAGAGGATTACGACCAGATAGATGCCGAAGAAATGGAACTGATGGATATCAAATGGTGTCTTGCAAGTGTTCTTAGACGAGCTGAAAAGTTCAAGACAATTACCGGGAGAAATGATTTTCTTGATGCTTGTGTTTCTACTTTAGGTTTTGATAAATCTAAAGTTACTTGTTTCAGGTGCAGAGAAAAAGGTCATTTTAAACGGGAGTGCAAGAATAGAGAAGTTAGTGGTGCTCAGAATCCATTTGGGAAAGATGATTATTATCGGAAAGCCATTTATCAGCAAGTTGGTCAGACACAAGAATTACAGACGGCTCATGGTAGAAAGATTGAAGATTCAAAGAGAGGATGCTTGGTAGATTTCAACTGGAGTAATTATATATCTTCTTACAGCAAAGCATACACAGTTGATCAAGATGATGAGAAATTACCTGAAGGTTTCAATTGGGATATGTTTGTTGATGAAAAGGGTGACTTCAAAGCTTTCATTGCAAAGATTGTTAGAGAACCAGATTTATTTGCAACATGGATGAGATCCATTGGTGAAACAATGAAAGAACAGTCAGTTACATCTGAAGAAAGCTCAGAAAGTGTTGATGCAGATTCACTAAGCACAGATGAAAGTGTGCTGAATGATATTTCTTCAGAAAAGGAAGTTACATTTGATCAAACACCATCTGATTCTGGTGTATCTCAAGATGATTCTGACAAATCTGCACAGTTTGATAAAACACCGATTGAGAGTAGCAGTGATGATGAAGAAGAGGAACATATTAATGTGGCTAAACATCATCTTTCTCCTGAAAGTTTTCATTTTTATTTTGCAGATCGTATGGAGAAACTGAAGGAGAAACAAGCTGCTAAAGAACAACAATCAAATGAGGAAGTTAAAGTAGTTGTTGAAGAAAAGGTGACTGAAGCTGAGAAAGTAACTGATGAAGAAAAAGTGATTAAAGTGGTAAAAACAATTGAGATTGAGAAGATTGTTGAAATTGAAAAGCCTTGCAAGAAGTGTTTGGAAGCTTGCAAAAATTGCGAAGAAAAAGATGTGACTCTGTTTGATAGAGAAAAACTGATAGAAAAGTTACTATCTGACATCAGTTATGTAAAAGAATCGTACAGTGTGCTGAACAGAACTGTGACAGGTCTTCAAACAACGAATTCTGAAAGAGAAAAGGCTTTAACGATGACGAATTCTACGTTAATGGCAAAACAAAAGGCGATTAATCATTACATTGAAGAAAATGCTAATCTAAAGCAAGAGTTGGAGAAAGAAAAGATTGAGAATGAAAGGATCAGAAGGTTATTACTGAGTTATTCTTGTTCTGATTATGTTATTGATCGAGTTTATCCTACTGTTGCAGGTTTTGAAGCATTTCAAGATGAGAAGCAAAAGAATGAGACTGGTAAGAAATCGACTGTTAAATACAACAAGTGTCCGCCTCCTATCTGGGAAGGGTATTCTCCTAGAAAACCAAATGAGGAGCAAGTCGAAAAAGCAGTCAATATAAAGTTAAAATCCGAGACAACTGACGTTTTACCAGATAACATTGATATCACGTTTACCTCGTCTGATACTGATCATGAGTCCGAGATAATCAAAAAGGTGGTCGATCAGGTGTTGGATACTGAGGAGGTGTCCGAGTCAAAGTTTGAGTCTGGGGGTTCAAGTTCGTCAGTCAACAATTCACAGTCGTCGGTTAAACGGTCTTATAGTAAAGAATTTTTGTTATCAAAAGCAAATTTGGATGATGAAACATTTAAAGTTGCATATACTTTAAATGGTTCTGACAAATTATATTCTGATGAAGAGTTTCCGATGGATAGTGTTAGATTTGATAAGATCAAAAAGGTTTTCAAAATCACAGAAATTAATATTTCTGACACTAAAAATTTAAATCTTAATGAAAAATCTAAAAAATACACTTCAAGAGTTCAACAAAGGTTAAACAAGAAAAAAGGGAAAAAGGATTACAATTTTAGTTCTGGTTTTCAAAAGAAAACAAACCAAAATTGTAATTACAAAAGAAAAGGTTTAGGTTTTATTCAGCAAGAAAGTTACAGAAAGGTAAACAATTCTAAACCAAAAACAGAATTTGTTTCAGGTGGAAGTGTTGAAGATGAACAGAAGAAACCTTTCTGGAAAGAAACAAACCAGGAGTTTCTTGTTGAAAGAAAAAGAACAGGAACTGGAGTTTTTCATTCAAGAGACATTCCAAGAGATACAAGAACTTGTTTTCAATGCCAAGTTGTTGGTCACATTGCTCACAATTGTCCAAACAAAATAAACAAAAAACAGGGAGTCTCTGAAAAACTTAAAGAAAAAGTGGTTGAAAAGAATGATTCACCAACTAAAAACTTCAAAACTGTTGAAAATTTAAAGAATGAAATTGGTGAAAATTCTAAAGGATTGTACAAAAAGAAGGCAAAAGACAACCAAACATGGGTTGTTAAGAAATCGATTGATAGTTCTGACAATGAATCTGATTCCACAAAATCAGAGGAGTCACAAAATGAGATTAATGATTTGTTGAATGATGCTGACATTAAATCTATGAGTGTAAAAGAGATTCAACAAATGGTTGGTAAAATAGAAATTTCAGATTTTGATATTGAAAAAACATTCAATGGTAATGTTAAGAAAATTTTCAAGAAAATGATTGATGGGAAAGTAAAGGGGGTTAAAGATTTTTATGCAACTAAAAAGGCAACATATAACCCTACTGCACAGGAATTGGAAACCACCAAGTCAAATAAGACTTGGGTGGCAGTTTGCTTTCCTTAAAGTCTTAGGACTTGCCGGAGATCCCAAGTTTATATCGTGGATCAGGAATCGGCATCTTTCTAATGTTTGAAATTTTTGATTAAAAGTTTTTGATAGTGTTTGAATGTTTACAGGTTGTATGACTACGCCGGAGCTTCCAGGTTGGTAATTGCGAAGCAGGAATCGGCATTTTTGATTGGTAAAATGGTGATGTAGACGTAACATTCCTACATGTGGTAATTTTGATATTTGGGATAGTAGAGGCTTACATGCAAGTAGTTAATCAAGGTCATTAAGTTGAACTTGATTGGACCATACTTACAATTGGTATTTTGAATAGACAATGTGATGAACCACACTCCAAATCTACAAATGATTATATCATAAAAACTTATTTTCCGGAAAAATCATTTTGATTAAAACAAACTTAAGTGTTTTGAAATCTAAATGAGAAAATAGTTTTGTGATAGGGGGAGTTCTGATTGTTTATGCCGAGTGAATGGCGATTTGATGCGATTCGATATCAGTTGTCATTTTTATTGTACAGTTTATTTTCAAATTTCCCAAAATGTGTTTGCATTTTAGGGGGAGTAAAAATTAGAAAATCCAAAAACATTTGAAAATTTGAAAAAGACAAAAACATGATAAAATTCAAAAATGAGTTTTTGTTGCATATAAGAGGAAATGATAGTACATCAGTGGACTATCACAACATGCTAAAGAATTGGAAAGAAAAATGTGATAAACAATCTTACTGTGGATATGTCAGTAGGTTTTTGCACATTTAGTAGATTGTGACGAGATATAAACTAAATTTCAAACTTGCTTGTTCTGTGGGTTAACACAAGCTTGGATATATAGGTAATCCCTGAAATCTCGTTTGAAAGGTCTCTTAATCTGATATACTAGGTTTTTATACTCTATGATATCTGGGGTATTATTCCGGGACTTCTGCTGGACGGTAGTTCTGACCTAGTCCCTGGCTAATACTTGTTGTAATGCTTGAAACACAGCATTAAACCCTCAGCATGCTGAAACAATAAAATTGATATATGCTGCTGTTGTAAGCAAAAAGATTCTCTAAAGGGAACACACCGAGAAGTCGAAGCTGATATCTCTCTGCGTATACGGAAGTATCGATCTGAGATCCCTCGGCCCTCGCACACCTAATTTATATACAGATATCATTGTAGTATTCTCACCTGTAAGACTGATTATTGAGATTCTGGATACGGGAGTATATTCAAGTAGTGGGACGCACGGATAAGTTTAAGTTGCTTAAAACATTAATATCGTATCTCGGATCAGTTGAACTTTGTGTGAAAATTTAAGAGGACAAACATACTGACAATCTAGGTAAATTGTTTAGAACTTAATATGAAATGAAGCTTAATGGTGTTAGTGATCTGTCTCAGAAACTGATATGATCCTCTTGCACAAACTCACAAAAATATTGTTTGTAAATATTTCTTTATTGCATTCCTTTACAATCAAAAATTACAAAAAGATTTTTAGTGTGTTTTAGCATAAAATTTTGAAAAATTCAAAAAGATTTTCGACAACTGATATTGGAAAGCTGATTGTCAAAATTTCAAGTGCTAAACATGATGACTTGATTGTGAGGGGGAGTGAATCTTAAAATGTCAAAAAGGTTTGTTAAAATTCTTAAAATTGTTATTTTAAAACCTATTTTTGGTTCATCAGTGGTTGATGATAGAAAAGAGATTTATCTGATTATATCAGAGTGTTGGTGCTTTTAAATTGTTAAATTTAGAAAATTTATTTCTGGGTTAAGATTGTTACAGGTGAGCCAGGTTAATTCATTCAAAGCCTATGAAATTCAAACTCTGATCATGAATCTAAAAAGTTTACTAGTTGCTGATGCTGATGAACTTAAAGAATCAAGAGATCTAATCAAGAGAATTAGATAAAAGCCAGGCAATGATCTTGTATACAACATTTGAGTCAGACATTGATCCTAAAGCAGATGTTGCTGAAGAACAAATGAATACCAGCAAATTGTGAGGGGGAGTCTGATAGAGCAAGGTGAATCTGGAGAAGAAAATAGAGAGAGAAAAGCCCAGAGACTGATCAAGAATGAAGATGTGAAGATACAGTATTGGTGTGACTCGATAGTCGACTCGTCAACATCTGAGGGGGAGTCTGTTGGTGCACTACATCTGTCGACTTCGTCTTGTATCGAGTCTTACACTAGTTAGAATAGACCAGGGCACGTAAAACGAGAGTTAGAAAGATTTCGCTTGAAGTTATGTTTTGTGTTTGAGATTTCGCTTGAAGCCTCAAGCGAAATCATCATATCAGATTTCGCTTCAGGATGTTCCAAGCGAAATCTTCAAGTCTATATATAGGGATGTTAGGTCAAGCGAAATCAGAGAGATAGAAGTTTTGAGAGAGTGATTTCCATACCGAAGTGCTGCCGGTGTGAGAACTGATTGTAATTGTTGTCTAATCAATACAAATCAGTGTTAAAGTGAAGATTCAGCTGTTTACACATCAAATACTTGTTTTCCGCACCTGTATTTGATAGAATTCCTCTGAACCGACTCATTCGGATCCTCAAACCGATCCTACAATGAAAAGAGAAGAAAAGATAGAGATTGAGGATACTTACAGCGTCAGATATTTCAAAGAGAAGCACAAAGGCTGATATAGACTAAAGATGCAAAGACTCGACACTGAAGACTCCGTCAACATCTGAGGGGGAGTCTGTTGGTGCATTCATCTGTCGTCTTCGTCTTATGTCGAGTCTTGGGTTCGTTGCGAAGTTGTTCAAGCATGATGTCATGATGACATCATCAATGACATCATCACAGGAAGATAAAAGCATTTATGATAGATATTTGTTGATTTCGTTCAACTTTCATGCAATTCTGATTTCGTTCATATGTAAGTGATAGGTCCGCTTATGTGTCACTAGATAGGTCCGCTCATTTGTACATGTCTTTATAAGCGAACCTGATCACCTATAAATAGGTCATATGAGCGAATCCATACAGTTAGTTCGAGGTGTTGTCTTCCGGTGAGCCACGAAGTGCTGCCGAAGTGTCGACAGGTTGTAAACGTTATCCAGATCAATAATATCGACAGTTTATAGTGAATACGTGCTGAATTGTACTCGGTTTGTCTGTTTCCGCCGTTCAAACTAAGATAAACTCTTCTAAGCGACTCGTTTAGGTCCGAATTCGATCCTACATTACGGACTCCAAAGGGTCCCTGTATACGGTCTGCATACAGTGGGCAAGGGCAGCACTTTCCATATATGGCAGTTTTGGCCCCTAGACTTGTTTGTCGCGTTTTTTTCATTTCTAACACCAGTTAACCTAATTTTTAGGCTCTATAAGGATGTTAAGGCATATTTAACTTGAATTATACCAAAAAATGTCATGGATGTCGGTTCGTTCGGTTGTACGGTTGCGTTTTTCACTTAATTACAACGAACGCTATAAACGCGAAAACGACCGAAATTGCGCAACAAATGATATTTTTGCATTCTTATCAATAAAATACAAGATTTTAATGATTACAAAAGTTTTTGGATGTGTGTACATGGTTCGTATTAAAAAATACGAGAATCGGCAAACTTTCACAGTTTGATGCAAATAGTCCCTGAGCTCGAATAAGCATGTTTTTATCATACCGAACCCCTCAAAACTTATTTCTAAGTTATGTAAAGGGTATTTAGGGTATGTTTAGCTTATGACATTGTTCTGGAGTGTACGTTGCATTAAACTGATTAGTTTGCGTAACAGTTTACGATTTCACTTCCAGAAAAGGTTTGAGTGAATGAAATGGTACAAGGACTAAAACGTGCAAACGTCATATGTAATTATACAATCCTAGAAATTAAACACAAGATTTCATTAAATACAAAGTTGTTTAGAATTTTACAATGATTGAAAGACACAAATGTCACAACGAGTATGATTAAAAATACGATTTTAATCATAACAAAATATTTTTAGGGTTTTAACATTATCTGGGCGGTCGCCGACGTTCGTTTCGCATTTTGTTCGTTACGCGATAAGCGTTTATCTTATTATTGCCAACATAAATTTTCAACTAAGTTTGGATTTACCAACACTTCAATTACTATATATTAACGTCATATTTAATAATTTTGTGCCTTCATTTGTTTATAACACGTGTCATAATAGTACGATATAGGTTTAAAATAACCGGGTGTCTCGTTGAGTCTTGAGTCTTCGTACAAGCTAGTTAGTAGGAGTAGCGTCAGGAGGATGCATCAGTATTGTCGATACTTACAAGATATCAGAGGGCTTTCAAAGACTGATAGTTCTGTGATAGTCTAAAGTGTCAGAATGGCTAATTTTCAAGCAGATGAGTTGTTTTTCAGACTAATCGTCGGGGAATGATGAGGTTAGTTGATTAAGTTGCTACCGGGACTAACGGAGAAGACTATAAATTTGTTATCGTGGCTGAAGAGGAAGAATGTGAATCTGATTGTGTAAGATTATTTCTTAGATCACCATCTGTTACATATGATTTGTTATCCTATGAAGATTTGCTGATTGTGAATCAAAGGAGGTCAGGAACCGTGCAAACAAAGAACTAAAGGTTCATTTCAGGGGGAGCTTATTGAAGATATTGCAAACCCTAATCATCAATCAAGGGGGAATTATCGTATTAACAGATGCTTGATTGAACTTGTAGAATATTCAAACACGTCTCTCATATTTGAAGATCAAGATTCGATAGTGACATAAAATAGGGAAATTGTTAGTGCATATTCTGTGTGTTCGCCACTGTGCGAATAGGCTAGATAGAGTGTGTGTTGAATATTGCATAGTAGATATACGAACACATGACTTTGGAGAGGATGAGACAAGTTCGCATGAATGAGACTCATCCGTACGGAAGTGTTCGTCCGTCCCAAATCATCATGTCTATATATAATGTCATGTGTTCATTAGTTGTTAAGTTTTGGAATCTAGGGGAGATGCTGGAGAGATTATGTGATGATCTCTCCAGCTTATAATGATGTATGCTCTTTTAGTATGAATGGAATCCTTCTACTTATGACTATTCTTATGAGATTTCTACCGAATTAGCTTTATCCTATCCAAACTTCCGTCTAAACCCACCGATCCGAAACTTTCAATAACGTAACCAGAGAATCAAATGGAAGAAAAGGAAATCTGGCACCTAACAACTGCCACCGCCATAGATAACCGGAAAGCCACCGGAAACGAAGGGGCAACATCAAGTACCAAAACACTCACCGGAAACGATGATGTCCAGGAGGAGTTGAGACAAATGAGGTTTTCTCAATTCAAGAGATTAATGAGAATTAGGGTTGCGAATGGTTTAGCTGAAACAAAAAATAATCAATTTGCGCTCTAGATTAAGCGTCAACAAAGAATAATAATTATAGGTTTGAACTCACCGATTGAAGAAGAAGTTACACAACCGAAACAAAAGAGAGGAATCCAAAGACGTATATTCGCGAAGGTAGATGATTGCGTTACATCTAGGGTTTTCAATTTGAAATATAAGGTGTTTTGAGAAGTCGTGTGAAGGTAAAGAAGAGAAAAGGTATTTCTACTTAAAAACCAATTCTCAGCCTTATGAGCAATGACAACTCATCAAAATAATTGCCTAAATGATTGACATGTGACAAAGATGTTTTTCTTTAGTAGAGGAGATGGATAAAGTAAACAAAAAGAAAATGCAACAAATGGATATGTGATTGTTACTTGAAATATAGTAAATCAGTAATATTTAAATAAGATATTGTTCTTTTTAAAAATCAAGCCACCCTTTAGTGATGTGGTGATATTGAGGGTTAAAAATATACTCCATGGCCTTAATAGAAACGAGTTGGTGTTAAGTTACCATCAGTAGTAACTAACATACCATTGGCGATCATTAAGGCCATGGGGTGTACCTTAACATTTGGGGTGTTAACGGTGACATGTCATGTTAAACGACATTGCACACCACTCCATCCTTGTGTTAAGGGGCATTAAAGAGGTTAATCTTAACATGTTAACGGTATGTTAAGAGATTGAATTAATTAATTTTTTTCTTTTTAAACCAAAAACCACTAAAATAGGGTTAAATGAAGTTAACAAAATTACACTATTTCCATGGAGTGAGATAAAGTGAAATGGGGAAAAACAGGTGACGTGGTACTTAAGTAAAATTAGAGAGGGTTAAAGTATACCCAAGGCTTAAGTTGATGATGATGCACTTTAATACCGATGAAGATCATTCCTATTAAACTTACCCCTGGTGTGTAACACACAAAATATTAATAATAAGAATTTATAATATTTGGTGGATAAGATATAATTTTAAAATTTAAGTTAGATATATATGTGGATAATGGTCCGTAGCCTTTAATAATAGAAAGGGACCAAACGTCAAATAACCTTTTAAAAAGGCAAAAAAAAAACCATCAATGTTGATCAATATTTTTTTGTGACTGAAAAAGGTTGAATAAATTCAATAGGAGGCCACATCATTACCATGTGACCTAGTTTCTATATACATCATACCATGTGACCTAGTTTCATACAATTAGTTAGATATCTCATCTATCTTAAAAACCAAAGTTGACAACGACCAAAACATCCTCTACACTTTTAAATAAACACTTACACCCTTTATGTTTCTATCTATTTTCTCACATGACATGCTTATTTTTATGTACGTATTGGTTTAAATTCACGTTTCGACATAAACGATATAAATTCATGTTTCGACGTAAATTTTTACGAAATGAGTTGGATCAAATATAATATGTTTTCATGCTTATTTTTATGTACGTTTTCAGTTAGCATACGCTTTGACGTAAATTAAAAATAAACACTATTTTCACGTTTCAGCGTAATTTTTTTCAGAAACGAGTTGGGTCAATTACTATTGATATGTGCAAAATGTAACATATAAATTACAACAAATGAGGCATAAACCTAACCATTTTTTTAGTACTAATGTTGGAAAAAGTGTGTTTTTGTCTTTCTTTTGAATTTACAGGACCAAATGAGCTTAAAAGAACAAAAGGAACAAATATACAACCAAAACCAACATAAATACAAAGAAAAGGAATAAACGTGACATGCCCGACCCCTCGGTGTGACATCTGTGTATTTTAATCCCTGTACTTTCTGAACAATTTTGTATTTAATGAAATATGGAGTTTTAATTACAATATTTTTTTAATTATTTGTGACATTTGCACATTTTCAATCATTATTCATTTACGAACTCTCGAAACTGTTCTGGAAGTGAAATCGTAAACCGTTACACAAACATAATCAGTTTAACGCGACGTACACTCTGGAATAATGAGATATACGAAACATACCCTAAATACCCTTTACATAACTTAGAAATAAGTTTCAAAGGATTCGGTATGGCAAAAACATGTCTATTCAAACTTAAGAACTATTTGCGACAAAACTGCGAAACGAACGTTGGTGACCACCCGGATAATATTTAAATCCTAAAAATATTCTGTTATGATTAAAATTATATTTTTAATCATGTTCGTATTGAAAAATAAATTAAAACATTTAAAAACGTTATTTTTCAAGTTTAAGCGCATACCGCGTGTTACAGCGTCACACAGTGCGTATACTGCAAAACGCAGACAACGCAGCCAGTCTCGACAACTGATATTTATTTCAGTAATATTTTGGCGAGTTTATTTTTATAGAATAATAAAAATATTTTAAAACGCCATAAAACGAGATTAAAACACTAGATAAAATACTCGATATCAAGTTAAATACCTATTTTAAACCTATATGTATTAAATATATGTATAATATACATATATATATATATACACATGTGTGTCGTATGTATGGAAGAGGAAATGTCACCTCTCTTATTTACTTGCCACTAGTAAGTATGCATGAAATCTTTGGAATTTACAAATCTCCATATCTTGCATATCTTGATTTCTCCAACACAATCTTCCTTTAACCAAGAATCAAAATTTACACTCCTCTCTCTCTTCAAAACCGTAAACACCCCCTTCTTCTCCATTCTTGAATTTTCAATCTTGTTCTTGAAGAATCAATGCCATTCCAAGCTTGTTCCAAGTTGTTTTGAAGATCCAATGAGGGTTTCCAAGGTGATACCAAGAAGAAACAAGCTCCATAATATCGAAATCTTGTCAAAATCCACCAATAATCTTGAAGGTATAAAATTTATTTCTAAATCATATTCTTGATTCTTGGTGATGTTCATAATGTTAGAAGGTTTCTCTCGATTCTTGGAATATTTCACAAACTTGAAACTAAAAAGAAATGGGTTTTTATACAAAATAAAAATGGAAGAACATATATATATATAGGGAGAAGATCATGCGAGAACCACCTCTTATTGCGAGAACCGCGAGAACCAATGTGAACACAACCAAAAATGCCTAAATATAGCTAAAAATCACTCAATTTTTTTTTATAATATTTTTTATATAAATATCGCTACTTTTCGAAGCAAAAAAAAAAGATTTTTTGGTCACTAAAAGTAGCGATTTGAGCATAAAAAATATTAAAAAAAAATAGTTTTTTGTTTGATTTTTTAAGATTTTTTTAAGATTTTTTTAGGTTTTTTGGGGGTTTAGTTTTTAGCATTTTAGCTTGGGGGGTGGGGGGTTTAGGTTTTTGGGGGGTGGGGGAGGGGGGTTTAGGTTTTTTTTTTTTGGGGGGGGGGGGGGGGGTTAGGTTTTTTTTTGGGGGGGGGGGGGGTGGGGGTTGTTTTTTTTTAGGTTTTTTTTAGCTATTTTAGGTTGTGTTCACATTGGTTCTCGTGGTTCTCGCAATAAGGGTGGTTCTCGCATGAACTCCTCCCTATATATATATATATATGTGTGTGTGTGTGTGTGTGTGTGGCCGTATGTATCTATATAGATGTATAAGAGTTTGAGTTTTGATGTTATTTGTTTTTGATGATGTGATTCATGAGAAACTTGATGCATGCATGATCAAAGAATGATTTTATAAAAAGTTCTATGATTAAGGATGATTATATAAAAGTGAATTCTTGGTTGTATATGTGCACATGTGTGTGTCGTGTATGTATGTATGTATATGTAAGCATGCATGTGGGTTTTTGTTATAATATTCACATATGAGAAGTATATCTTGCATTATGTGAACATGATTACATGATTAGATGATGAAAATGTTTTGAAAACATATTAACATAAAATAAATGTGTTCTTGGATGCACTTAAGTTATGTAGGATGGTGATGATATGATAGGTGTGCATCATATGCTTGTACTTAAGCATGCATGTTGATTTAATGCTCAAGAAATGATGAAAAATGATTATATGACAAAAGTGTTTTAAAACAGATTATAAACATTAAAAATGGCATTATTTGGTATATTATAATGGCATGAAATTTGTCATAGGTTTGGTAGCTTTGCATGTTGTACATGTAGCTTAGAAAGTGGTAAAATATGTGAAATTTGCATGATCTATGTGGTTTATGTGAGACCTGCACTATCATGAGCATAACCACTATTTTATTCAGTAAATAACATGGGTAATGTTAAAATATCAAGTCGTTACGATTTGGGATGGTTATGGTAACGTTTGATCCAAAACAATGCGGTAAAACTGTTAAAAATCGGCTTTTCGAATGATTTTTATAAAACTGTTTTAGATCAGTAAGTAAACATATATTTTTGATATAAAAATAAGTATTTTAACTTATATTAATGTTACTTGGTGTTTGGTTAGTCATACGTGACTTACGACGCCTAAAAACGTAACCGAATCACTAAAATACACATTTTTCAATGTACACTAGAATGAGTTGTTCATGGGTAAATTTTATGTCTTAAAATGTGTTATGTGATTTACAGTATGTGTATGATTACATGTTAAGATATGACAAGATTATGTGTATTACGATATTTACTATATGTCACGTTTGAGTATATATATATAACAACCCTCCAAAATATTCTGACACCCCTAATATATTTTAAAATGTCCCTATATGTCTTAAAACACACCGCGTATATGAAAACCGAGCGCAAAATAGCTTATATAATTAAAAATAAAATAAAAACAAGATTTTAACCTCACTCGTGGGCCGCGAACGAGTAGGCAGTGACCTACGCGGGCCACGACAGCTCGGGGTCAGGGCGAGCCCCTGAGCCGCCACGTGTCACCATTCGTGTCACACTCCAACCAATGGCGGAAACATCGGAGTGAGACGAAATAGATTGCTCGAGACATCATAACACTAATAATTGTGACAAGTATTTAAATAGTAAATTTCATTTCATTTCTAAAGTATCAATTACAAGAATTTGAAGTAAATACAACATCATGAATAATGAAATACAATGCAATAAGAATACAAATTAAAGTGTGTATCTAAGCATCCTACTAGATTCCATGCATCACCAACATCATCGCTAAACCTGCAACATGTTTTAAAAAAGCATAGTTCAATACAAATGTATTGGCGAGTACACAAATTTTAGACTCGTGTCATGTGTATAAAAAGTATTTTCAATCCAACATAGAATTTGGTATACAAGGTCAAACTATCATGCATAACTAAAAGTCAAACCCAAGTGTCCACTAGTATAATAGCATCCCTCGATGTAGCAACATCGAGATCGTAAAGTATGAATAATAGCATCCCTTGACATAGCAATATCGAGACCGTAAAGAATATAACTTAACAAAACCCCGTCGGGTGGTGTGCTACTCCTATAGCGCTATAATTGTTAAGGCGGGTTAACAAATAGTATGAATTCTAGCATGAACTTAAGCATAACAAAGCATGTATAAGGATTTATTGAATAAAGTATGTTTGCGTGATTTGTGCATTTAAACAAGTAAAACATGTTGCACCCAAAGTGTATTAAAAGGAAAATGGGTCAAGTGTACTCACAAAATTGCATATGCTTTCCGATTATCCAATTTGACGAAGTTGTTGAGTTTAGGAGGTTGAGTAAGTTCGGTTTGGGGATTTTAAGAGACGGGTACATTCGGTCTAAGGATATGAAGTTTTAAGTGCATGAAAAGTATGTATATGAAAAGTAATCATCTTGTAACATTAAGTACTTGTCTTGACACTATGAAACCTCAAGGGTTAATATTTTCATGAGTAATATACCCATTAGAATCATACATGTGACAACCCGAACTTTCAAGGTTAGTGTCGTTAAATCTTGGGATCCTAACTTCCGTTCCATGCTATTATAAGTCTGTTTAACGTTTATGATAACTCTGATTAAAACAACATACATGTATGTTTGGGCCGCGAGTAGGTTGGGCCGCATGAACACTCATCCCTTTTAGTTGCACTCTAACCATATACTATGCCTTGGCCCACACACCTTATATCTCAGCCCACTCACCTTTAGCCCAATTCATGAGCTTATAAGCATGTACGCATGCATTGTTGTTGTTTGGTATCTCTAAATCAATAACAATAAACCCTACTCCCTCTTTTAAACTGCTGAACGGCAAGAACCCCCCCCCTCAAGGCATTCTCCTTTGGATCGGGTGATTCAGTTAGTGAAATCATATTCATATTGATCCCTACTTGATGAACATGTTTATGTGTAATCTTGATTTATCAAATTATAGATGTAATGTTATGTCTTGTTTATGTGAACTTATCGAAACCTTAATATTTTGTGTGAATTATAGGGATTAAGAATCTTGTAATTAGTTGTTGCCTGTTGACGCTCGATGATATATATATAGACTCATAGGTGCAAGTTTTAGAGTAATAACAGTGTGTATAAACTACAGGGATTTTGGGTTAGTAAGTCGGGTAACGACCGTTGGTTCAAGGAGGGTTATGTATATGTTTATATGTGCTGATTTGATGGGATCGAAACCTGTTTGAACAAAGGATTAGGTTGGCTAATCAGATGATTTCTTGGTTATAAAGAACCGATTTGTTAAGCAAGAGGTAAATGTTATGAACCAACGCTGTGGTGATTAATTTGTGCTAGAATCAAGTTAACAAGGTTATGTGACACTAGGAGATTGATTGCTTAATATGTTCAACTAATGCAATTTGTACGTGGTCAGTAATATGATGGGGCCGATGGACTTGAAGGGTTGCGTAGCCCATTAAGACGTGGCTTCCAAGCCCACTTCATTATAATTGTTTGATAATGTTAATTACCCATGATCAAATATCTCACCAATTTCATGAAATATGTCAGTACATGAGAGTTATCATATGTTTTATTAAGTGTGCCTCATATGTTTATTTGGACTACATGGTTTAGTAAGTTGAATAAGTGGGCCGACCCAGTTTGTAGATTAATGAAATTCAGCGTTGTTATTTTATTTAAGTCAAATGCTATGTGGTAATATAGTCCAATTGGGTGTGATAACCTGAGAAGAAGAAAATGGACACTGTTAAATTATTTTATATGCATAACCCATTTGAAATTGAGATCATGATTGAATGATTCCAAGTCTATTTGACTCAAATAGTTTCAACATGTATAAGACCCATATGATGTCTGTGATAAATAAGAGTTCTTGTTTCGATTTATTCAGAATCACACTACAAATTACTAACTGTATGACATCAACCAGAGAAACCATTATGTGCATTGTGTTACTGTATATTATACTCACATACGTATTTACATTCATCATACCTTAGACCGTGTGTAACGGACCTAGCAGTAATTAACATTAGAAGTACAATATCAAACCGAGCAAACCAAGGTGAGTTCATCTCTCTTGAGCATGCGTCCCGGTGGTTGGGACAGTCATTGGGCATCCCTGAGAGGGATGGGTTTGGGTAAATCAATTGGGTATTCCTGAGAGGAATACGTCTTGTTGTAAATCGGTAATGTTGGATAATATACTCTTCCTATCACCTTTAAAGTAACTCCGTGTTGTTTGGTTACCTGTGGTATTAGTTAGTAGCGCTACTTAGGTTTGGCAACCTCACCCCGTACCTGGGAGGACGGGTGTTGAACTAATGACCTAGTCATGACCAATGCTTTGATAGGAGCATTGGAGAAAGGGCAATGTAAATCAGGAGCCGTCTTGTATTCGGGGTATTATCAACATTAAATTCAATGGATTAACTAAACACTTGGTAACCAACGTTTTCGTAAAACTATGAACTCACTAGCGTTGTCTGATACACTTGTTGCATGCTCGCAGGTCGTTAGATGTCGTGGATTTGGAACTTGCTATCTGGAGTAGCTGGAGTGGTCATGGGTCGACTGGAGGGATTCATGTGATTGATTTCTTGATACTATACATTGGTTTTGAAATTGTTTAACTTTGGTTTATCATTTGCTTCCGCTGAACTTGTTGGTTATCATTTAAACTTGTTGATGGTATTTTTATTAATAATAGGGATTTTATTTACAAACTTGTATGGGTTCAATGTAATTAGTGACTCGTTATTGGTACGTCACACGCCTAGCAGGGACATTCCCTATGTGGTATTTTGGGGGTGTGACAGTTTTGTCACACCCCCAAAATCCACCAGCGGAGTATCACCGCTTGGAGGCGTGATTGACCAGGATCAAGCCACCAATCATATTGAACAATGTATGTAGTAAATATAATTCAACCAAACAATATGAAAGGTGTTCAAAACCAAAGCATAGTTAAGTATTTAGCGGAAGCATAATTGTAAAACCCAAAGTAAGTATTTAGTCTGAAATAAAGAAATGTTTTTAGCATGGCACACACTGCCATGTCCCACAACGACCGCGCCTCCCTGTGCAAGCTCCATGAGTACCTAACGACCTGCAAGGCATGTAGCAACGAATCAACAACAAAGTTGAGCGAGTTCACAGTTGGTTGTTTAATTATAGCATTCGTTTCGTAAATCGTATGTTCGTTTGTAACCCATGTATCGTATTAATTCATATCGCGGTCACCCTGACATGTTTGCGAAGATTAGTGGGGGCTTCCCATGTGTTACTAGACCACGCGTATCGACTGCTACAAAAATGTAAGAGGTGCCCTAAGTCAATGTCTATCAGCATTGACCCTTTGCCCATAGTCCATTAGTACACGCCCGTCCGACTGGCACGGTGTGAGGTTTGTTAAACCTAATAGCGCTATTAACTAATGACCCGATCGCCATAGGCCTCAGCGATTAAGTCGATAAATGAGGGACTTCAAGTGATAGGGTTGATGGTCTTATGGTAGTACGTATCCTGTTGTATGGAGAATACGCAAGTTTGTAGTTATTGTTCAGTTCTTTAACCCATTCCCAACCCTTGGGAATCCCATGCCTTGGCTAGAGTGTGAACTCACCTTGGTTTGCTCGGCAGATACATAGAAAGGTTACTTGAGCTAGATGTGGTCAACCACATCCTAACATGGTTACCATACAAGTCAGGTCTAGGTTCAAGTAATACACATATGGTCACACATAAGTTAACAGATTGCGAACACGTATTGATCATGGCAAACACATTAACAGTCAATTACATAACATGCTTATACTTGTACGATTCAAAAGATTGGGCTCGCACAAGTCTAACAGCCTTGTGCGATACACCCATAGAAGCCCAAAGATACCCGACCCAATAAAACATAAGTAGTTCATCATGTAAACGACCCAAACAACAAACATGAGTCTTGTGCGATCCGGATAGACTTGTGTGATCCGGATGGCTTGTGCGACTGGGTTCTGGGCTTTAAGGCCCAACAGTCCAAGTGTTCGTGTATGGCCCAAGCCTTGTGCGATCAGCACTATCTTGTGCGATCCACAAGGTCTTGTGCGATCATGCAAGATATACGTTGTACGTTGTGCTGTAACAGTTGTATCCCATCTTGTGCGATTGGGATCTTGTGCGATCAGATCAGGTCTTGTGTGACCTGATCTTGTGCGATTTGTTACTAACTTTCCTAAACTCATGCAATTCAGTTACACCATTTAACAATTTCCATATTTGCCATTTATCAATTAACACAATCAAAGATTTCTAACCAATTCCTTAATCGATCAAACAAGGTTTTTATCATAAAGTTCATATGAACCCTAAATAAACATCCGAATCAAGAACACAACCTATCATAACATTCAATCGGATCTATCACTAGGATCATCACATATCACCCAAGTTCAAACACAACACAACCGACTTACCTACCTTCGGTTCTAATCATCATTATCTTTCTTTGATTACTAATTCATATCATGATCCAATCAAAGACATATGAGCCGATTATATGAACATCAACGATTAATAGTTTGTATCACATTTAACCACAAGATATCATTAAATCATCATGTAATACATTTAGATCATAACATCATCTAACATACAGTTGATAATTATAAACACTAACCAATTGAGAGGAGGATAGAATCGATCCAAGCAAGAAAGCTTCGAGGGATGAGGGTGTTTGCCGTCAGCTTCAAGAGGAGAGGAAAGGAGCTTAGGGTTTGGTGTGTGTTGTGAAATTTGCAACAAATGAGGAGTACAAACTTTCCTCATAGTTTGTGCGACACAAGGGAGTGGGCCGACCCCTTCTTGGCTGCCCATTTGGTTTCGGGTTCAATCATAGTGGACCGAGTGGAAAGTGTGACAAGAATGAGATGTTCGGCCCAACATGGGCTTGTGCGATCGGGTTGTGTTGTACGATCCGAGTCATATATATACATACATAGATCCACATAATACAAACATAAAATCTCACAAACATTCATTAAATCAACGTATCAGATAATTACACAAAGTTCACCTACGTTACATTAAGCACAAAAATAGGTTTTGAAATACGAGTTGTCACATTATCCCCAAGTTGAAAGAAATTTCGTCCCGAAATTTGGTACGTACTCACTGAGGAAGCTAGTTAAGTTGCATGGTTTTTCCTGGGGTGTCGCATCCTCCCCCCGTTGATCTGGAATTTTGTCCCGAAATTCCACAGTAGCTTCAGCCTCAGTAGTGGTTGTACTGTTTGCGAACAATTGGGGATACTTTTGTTTCATTTGATCTTCGCGTTCCCAGGTGAACTCTGGGCCACGGCGGGAGTTCCAACGAACTCGAACAAGAGGAATTCTAGTACGCTTGAGAATCTTCACATCTCGGTCAGTAATCTCTACTGGTTCCTCGACGAATCGCAACTGATCGTCGATAGTGAGCTCCTTCAAAGGAACTATGAGGGTCTCGTCTGACAAACACTTCTTCAGATTCGACACGTGGAAAACATTGTGAACTTCACTGAGTTCTGTTGGTAGGTTCAGTTTGTAGGCCACCTTGCCTATTTTCTCAATGATTTCGAATGGTCCAACATAGCGTGGGTTAAGTTTGCCTCATTTGCCAAAACGAACAACACCCTTCCAGGGTGAGACTTTAAGTAGCACTCGGTCCCCAACCTGGAACTCGAGTGGTTTCCTGCCCTTATCAGCGTAGCTTTTCTGATGGTCACGAGCTGCCGCCATTCGTTGTCGTATTTGAGCAATCCCTTCTGTTGTGTCTACCACAAGTTCTGGACCAGTGATCTGACTGTCACCCACCTCTGCCCAACAAAGAGGTGATCGGCATTTACGCCCGTACAATGCCTCAAATGGAGCGGCTTGAATGCTGGTGTGGTAACTGTTGTTATACGAGAACTCCACTAGAGGGAGATGTTTTTCCCAGCCGTTTCCAAAATCGATTACACATGCCCGCAACATGTCTTCAAGGGTTTGGATGGTGCGTTCAGACTGCCCATCCGTCTGTGGATGATAAGCGGTGTTCATGTCTAAGCGAGAGCCAAAAGATTTGTGCATTGCTTGCCACAGTTCAGAAGTAAAACGTGCATCACGATCAGATATAATGGAGGTGGGCACCCCGTGCCTCGAAACCACTTCCTTCAAGTAGACGTCTGCTAAAGTAGAGAACTTGTCAGTTTCTTTGATAGCCAGAAAGTGTGCAGACTTTGTGAGTCGATCCACGATCACCCATATAGTATCATTCCCACGTTGAGATCTAGGCAGGCCAGTAACAAAATCCATGGAAATTTGCTCCCATTTCCATTGTGGAATCTCTGGTTGTTGGAGCAGGCCTGATGGTTTCTGGTATTCGGTCTTGACTCTCGCACAAGTAAAACATCTGCTAACGTAAGTTGCTATGTGAGCTTTCATGCTAGGCCACCAAAACGTAGTTCTGAGATCGTGGTACATCTTATCCGAACCAGGATGTACTGAGTAGCGAGACTTATGCGCTTCATCCATCACAAGCTCGCGTAAGTTTCCATAGTGTGGGACCCAGATGCGTCCTGTCACGTAGTAGGCACCATCTTCCTTTTGTTCTAACCGCTGCCTTGAGCCGCGTAGGGCTTCAGCCTTGACGTTTTCTGGTTTCAATGCTTCTACCTGAGCATCTCGTATCTGTGCAGGAAGACTAGATTGAATGGTGAGTTGTAATGCTTGCACGCGCTTAGGCGTGGTATCCTTTCGACTGAGGGCGTCAGCCACAACATTGGCTTTGACTGGATGGTACCTGATCGAGCATTCGTAATCATTCAGTAGCTCGACCCATCGACGCTGTCGCATGTTCAACTCCTTCTGTTTGAAGATATGCTCGAGACTCCTGGGATCGGTGTAAATAGCGCACTTGGTACCGTACAGGTAATGTCTCCATATCTTAAGTGCAAAAACAACAGCTCCCAGCTCTAAATCGTGTGTAGTGTAGTTCCTTTCATGAACTTTAAGTTGACATGAGGCGTACGTAATAACTTTATCTCGTTGCATCAATACACAACCAAGACCCTGAATTGATGCGTCGCAGTAAACCACAAAGTCGTCTGTGCCTTCTGGCAATGAAAGAATAGGTGCACTGCAAAGTCTATCCTTTAGGTGCTGAAATGTCGTTTCTTGTGCATTACCCCAACGATAAGTAACGCCCTTTTGCGTTAGTGAGGTGAGAGGTTGTGCAATCTTGGAAAAATCCTTAATGAACCTCCTGTAGTAACTTGCCAAACCCAAGAATTGGCGAATTTCCGTTGGCGTGCGAGGTGCAGGCCAGTTCTTAATCGAGTCTACCTTCGATGGATCAACATGAATCCCGTCCTTGTTCACTACGTGGCCTAGGAAATGGACTTCGCGAAGCCAGAAGTCGAATTTCGAGAACTTTGCATAAAGCTGTTCTGTTCGAAGGAGTTCCAAAATAAGTCGTAGATGCTGCTCGTGTTCCTCCTGACTCTTAGAATAGATCAGGATGTCGTCGATGAACACTATAACGAACTTGTCTGGGTAGGGCTTGCACACTCAATTCATGAGGTCCAAGAAAACCGCAGGTGCGTTTGTCAGCCCAAAAGGCATGACCAAAAACTCGTAGTGTCCATAACGAGTTCTAAAGGCTGTTTTGGAGACGTCGTCTTCTCGGACTCTCAGCTGATGATATCCCGATCTCAGGTCAATCTTCGAGTAGTAGCTCGACCCTTGCAGCTGGTCGAACAGGTCATCAATACGTGGAAGAGGATAACGATTCTTCACCGTCACCTTGTTGAGCTCGCGATAGTCGATGCACATTCTGAAGGTACCGTCTTTCTTTTTCACAAATAGCACTGGAGCTCCCCATGGCGAAGAGCTAGGACGAATAAAACCCTTATCCAAGAGTTCTTGTAGTTGCGTAGACAGCTCTTCGAGTTCTGATGGAGCTAGACGATAGGGTGCTCGAGCTATGGGCGCTGCTCCAGGAGCCAGCTCGATTTCAAACTCGACTTGACGATGAGGCGGAAGACCAAGTAGTTCCTCAGGAAATACCTCAGGATAGTCACGTACAATCGGAAAATCTTCTATCTTCTTCTCTTTCTTCGAGGTGTCAGTAACGAGAGCCAAAATGGCAGTGTGACCCTTTCGCAAACACTTCTGGGCCTTAAGGAAAAAGATGATGCTCACAACAGCACCACTCTTGTCACCATGAATCATGAGAGGTTCATCACCTGAACGAGGAATACGAACAATCTTCTCGTTGCAAAGAATCTCTGCTTGGTGTTGGGATAACCAGTCCATCCCAATGACAACGTCGAAACTACCCAGAACGATAGGAATAAGGTCGATGGAGAAGGTCTGATTAGCAAGAACAAGATTACAACCCTTGACTACGTGTGTGGCCTCTAAACTCTTACCATTAGCTAGCTCTACAGTGTGCTTGGTGTTCAATAATGTTGGGGTACACTTAAGCATTTGGCTAACTTTTAAGGACACGTAGCTAGTATCGGCACCCGAATCGAATAAAATAGTAACATAAAAGTCGTCTAGTAGAAACTTACCCGTCACGACGTTGGGATCGTTCCTTGATTCTCCCTGGCCAATCACGAATACTCGACCCCTGGCACCATTGCCATTGTTATCCCCGTTGTTTCCATTCCCCTGATTGTTATTATTGTTGTTGTTCTGATTCTGGTTCAGCTGGGGACAATCTCTCTTGAAGTGGCCTTCAGCTCCACACTGAAAGCATCCCCTGTTGCCTCGCTGTTGCTGTTGCCGGTCTTGTGGAGCTGGTGGTTGTTGTTGTTAGTTCTGATTCGCTGGTCGTGAGCTCCTACAATCCTTAGCTTCATGACCCATCTTGAGACACCTCTGGCAACGACCCTTGTTGCACTGACCCCTGTGGTGCCTATCGCATCTGTTGCACTTTGGAAGGTTTCCTCGATATCCACCCTTCCCTTGACTACCAGAAGATTGCTGACCAGGGCTCTGATAGTCATCAATCTTTCGTTGCTGTGCCTGAGACTGAACTGAAGTCGAACCCTTGCTGGAGGTTCCATCCCACTTTTGTTTGTTATCAGTGGGAGTAGCAGAAGTAGTAGTAGCAGTAGCACCTATACGCTTAGGCAGCCTGTTCGGTTCCACTGCCTGGTCTGTGAGACGATGAGCAAGACGAGTAACATCCTGGATAGTAGCGAGGTTAGCAGTAGTCACATGGCTTTGAATCTCTGGTACTAAGCCTTTGAGGAACAGCTCGATGCCCTTGATGGGAGGATCCACCATAGTTGGACACAAGATTGCCAGCTCGTTTGACCTTTTCGTATACGCCTCTATCTCTGATCCTGTCATCTTCAGGTTAAAGAACTCCACTTCCAACTTGTGGATGTCATCGCGACTACAGTATTCCCGCTTGATCAGTTCCTTAAAATCATTCCAGGGGGTGGCGTTAGCAGTTGCCAGCCCTAACATCTGAACTTGTGCATTCCACCAAGTTAGCGCAATGCCCTCGAGAGTACCAGTGGCGTACTTCACCCTGCGAGCTTCAGGGCATTCACACATTTCGAAGACTGACTCGAGCTTCTCGAACCAGTGGAGGAGTCCAACTGCCCCTTCAGTGCCACTGAAAGTACTAGGACGGCAGTCAATGAAGGTTTTGAACATACACGCAGGCGGCTGAGCATGCTGGCCTGTTGTATAAACGAGAATAGGACAAGGTTAAACACAAGAGTCGGGTTAGGAGTGTAGGATCTAATGATCCATGAGAGAGTTGCGACTGCAGGATATACCTCCTGCTTGGGCGGCTGCAAGTGCCGCATCAACTTGTTGGTTAATCAGAGCCGTCAACTGGGCTTGAGTCATGTTAACGCGTCCAAACATGAGCACGCAATGTTGCAAACAGTAGTTACTACGCTATCTAACCATACCATGCGCAATGTTCTATGTAATCTAGCAAGTAGGCAATGTAAACATAAATCGTATCACCTAGAATATTGAGTCTTGCACGTGGAGTGAAGCGTCGTTGTGGATCGTTAAGCACTGTTCAGGTTATAGTCTGGTTTTCACAAAAACTTTTTCCCTTATTAAAACCAAGTTCGCTATAACCAATGGCTCTGATACCAATCTGTCACACCCCCAAAATCCACCTGCGGAGTATCACCGCTTGGATGCGTGACTGACCAGGATCAAGCCACCAATCATATTGAACAATGTATGTAGTAAAGATAATTCAACCAAACAATATGAAAGGTGTTCAAAACCAAAGCATAGTTAAATATTTAGCGGAAGCATAATTGTAAAACCCAAAGTAAGTATTTAGTCTGAAATAAAGAAATGTTTTTAGCATGGCACACACTGCCATGTCCCACAACGACCGCGCCTCCCTGTGCAAGCTCCATGAGTACCTAACGACCTGCAAGGCATGTAGCAACGAATCAACAACAAAGTTGAGCGAGTTCACAGTTGGTTGTTTAATTATAGCATTCGTTTCGTAAATCGTATGTTCGTTTGTAACCCATGTATCGTATTAATTCGTATCGCGGTCACCCTGACATGTTTGCGAAGATTAGTGGGGGCTTCCCATGTGTTACTAGACCACGCGTATCGACTGCTACGAAAATGTAAGAGTTGCCCTAAGTCAATGTCTATCAGCATTGACCCTTTGCCCATAGTCCATTAGTACACGCCCGTCCGACTGGCACGGTGTGAGGTTTGTTAAACCTAATAGCGCTATTAACTAATGACCCGCTCGCCATAGGCCTCGGCGATTAAGTCGATAAATGAGGGACTTCAAGTGATAGAGTTGATGATCTTATGGTAGTACGTATCCTGTTGTATGGAGAATACGCATGTTTGTAGTTATCGTTCAGTTCTTTAACCCATTCCCAACCCTTGGGAATCCCATGCCTTGGCTAGAGTGTGAACTCACCTTGGTTTGCTCGGCAGATACACAGAAAGGTTACTTGAGCTTGATGTGGTCAACCACGTCCTAACATGGTTACCATACAAGTCAGGTCTAGGTTCAAGTAATACACGTATGGTTACACATAAGTTAACAGATTACGAACACGTATTGATCAAGGCAAACACATTAACAGTTAAGTACATAACATGCTTATACTTGTATGATTCAAAAGATTGGGCTCGCACAAGTCTAACAGCCTTGTGCGATACACCCATAGAAGCCAAAAGATACCCGGCCCAATAAAACATAAGTAGTTCATCATGTAAACGGCCCAAACAACAAACACGAGTCTTGTGCGATCCGGATACACTTGTGTGATCCAGATGGCTTGTGCGACTGGGTTCTGGGCTTTAAGGCCCAACAGCCCAAGTGTTCGTGTATGGCCCAAGCCTTGTGCGATCAGCACTGTCTTGTGCGATCCACAAGGTCTTGTGCGATCATGCAAGATATACGTTGTACGCTGTGCTGTAACAGTTGTATCCCATCTTGTGCGATTGGGAGCTTGTGCGATCAGATCAGGTCTTGTGTGACCTGATCTTGTGAGATTTGTTACTAACTTTCCTAAACTCTTGCAATTCAGTTACACCATTTAACAATTTCCATATTTTCCATTTATCAATTAACACAATCAAAGATTTCTAACCAATTCCTTAATCGATCAAACAAGGTTTTTATCATAAAGTTCATATGAACCCTAAATAAACATCCGAATCAAGAACACAACCTATCATAACATTCAATCGGATCTATCACTAGGATCATCACATATCACCCAAGTTCAAACACAACACAGCCAACTTACCTACCTTCGGTTCTAATCATTGTTATCTTTCTTTGATTACTAATTCATATCATGATCCAATCAAAGACATGTGAGCCGATTATATGAACATCAACCATTAATAGTTTGTATCACATTTAACCACAAGATATCATTAAATCATCGTGTAATACATATAGATCATAACATCATCTAACATACAGTTGACAATTACAAACACTAACCAATTGAGAGGAGGATAGAATCGATCCAAGCAAGAAAGCTTCGAGGGATGAGGGTGTTTGCCGTCGGCTTCAAGAGGAGAGGAGAGGAGCTTAGGGTTTGGTATGTGTTGTGAAATTTGCAACAAATGAGGAGTACAAACTTTCCTCATAGTTTGTGCGACACAAGGGAGTGGGCTGACCCCTTCTTGGCTGCCCATTTGGTTTCGGGTTCAATCATAGTGGACCGAGTGGAAAGTGTGACAAGAATGAGATGTTCGGCCCAACATGGGCTTGTGCGATCGGGTTGTGTTGTACGATCCGAGTCATATATATACATACATAGATCCACATAATACAAACATAAAATCTCACAAACATTCATTAAATCAACGTATCAGATAATTACACAAAGTTCACCTACGTTACATTAAGCACAAAAATA
>JARYGA010028902.1:0-45515 GCA_030545235.1 Helianthus tuberosus | reverse complement strand
GCTGACACAATACACACGTTTTCGTAAACACTCGCATAATACAATCAAGTGATCGGATCAAGATTAGGTGTGAAATCCAAGAACTCTCGATAAGATCGCTTACTCTGCGGGTAAATTTTACTCTCAGCACGAGAATCATTCGTTGAGTTAGGAGTGAAATCTATATCTTGACGAAATTCTCCATCTCTATCTCGTAGTTCTACCACACTCTCAGGAACGAATTCGTTAAGTTAGGGGTGAAACCCGCATCTTAATGACCAATTCCATTCTCTACTTGGATTTTTACAAAACTCTCACCAAAGTTTCGATGGATTCCAATGACTCGATTCACGTAGTAACTGGAAGGATGCGTGCCGTTCATTGCATTGCGGTGAGAGAGCACAGTCTAGAAGGCCAAAGCGTGTACTTGTAGTCGTTGTGGATAGTTGAATCACTTTGGGTAGTCGATGTCTAACACCCAAGACGCTCTGTTTCGATTCTAAGCCCGCAATCGCTGATTTTATGAGATTTGATTTTATGTGTTTTATGTGCTACATGTATATATTTAGATTTTGGAGATTTTACGCTATCTGCTTATCGCCCTGTAAAACACGCACAACTCGCACAGCTTCTCGAATCTAAAATGCTAACTAATCACGGATAAACTATGAACTCTCGTACGCTATACTACTCGTTGTACCACTCGCAACGCTACTCGCTTACGCTACTCGCTATCTCTTGCAACACTCGCACGTGCAACACGAAATTTAAAGAAAGGTGTTTTAGGTGTATAGGTGAATATGTGCAAAATAGGAAGGTGAGTACGTGCAAAATATGTGCTTACGTGTATGTGCTTCTATGTGCTTACGTGCTTATGTGCTTATGTGGATTATGTGCCTACGTGCTTATATGCCTTCGTGTTCCTGAGCTTTACATAAAGGAAGATGTTTTACGAATGCTAAACTTTACGAAACCCAATATAATCGAATCTCGTCTGAATCCTATGACGATGTCTGCTGCAGACAATGTCGTCATTTGGATCCCACACTTCTCGCGCAGCTCGCCAAAACCATGATGATAAGCGAATTGCTTCACTGGTCGCCAAGGAAATGGCTAAAGTCATACCTCAGATCATGAGCGAGATCAACGAGGTGTAGAGTAGCTCCTCTGTTGAATCAAAGAGCGACACTCCAAAAGCACCCTTCAGCTTTAAGCAATTCAAGGCCTGCGGTCCTGCTAACTTCACGGGTGAAGATGGACCCAGTGCTATGTTCCAGCGGTTTGACGCAATCGAAGTAACTTTCAGGCAAAGCGGATGCCCAGAAAATCTGTGTACTGTTAATGCTACTGGAGTTTTTCAGTCCAGGGCTCTGGACTGGTGGACTGCTGAGCGTAACAGGCGCGGTAATGATGTAGCCTACGGACTATCATGGGAAGAGCTCAGGGAGCTTATGTTGAAGGAGTTCTGTCCTCCTCATGAGGTTCAAAAGTTGGAGAATGAATTCTGGCATATCAAACAAGGAGGTGGCAACGTTGGTCTCACCGCTCGCTTTAAGCAGCTCAGTATCATCTGTCCTGGTCAAGTGACAACACCGGATATCACGATTAAGAAGTGCATTCGAGCTCTACCCGACTGCGTAGCTGACTTTGTTCAAGCAACTAAACTTGCTACCATTGATGAAACTTACCAACTCGCAGCTGAAATCAATGATAAGCGAGTTTTGGTTGGTTATTTCAAGACCTCAACCAAAAATCTCAACCAAGTCACTGCTACTCCTGCTCCCGACACTACAGCATCACAAGGTTCAAAGTCTTCACGTCAGAATCGCAAGCGCAAGGGTAACAACAACAAGAACTACGCTACTACCGCCTCTCCTCTCATCGCCATCCCTGCTCAACCCACCAATTAGAACCGTCAAATGGCAGCACCTGTGACCAACGCACCACCTGCTAAGCGTGCGTACACTGGTCCATATCCTCTGTGCCCGACTTGCACCTATCATCATCCAGCTGGGATAGCTTGCCATTTCTGTGTCCAGTGCAACCTCTATGGACACTTCACAACGAACTGTCATACTTGCCCATGTCAACAAGCTCAAGCTCCTCCAGCACAACCAACTCCACTCCCCACCCCTCAGGTCAACCAAGCAGCTCCTGCTCCCGCTGCCCATGCGCGAGCATGCTACTCTTGTGGTGACCCGAATCATTTTGCAAACGTCTTCCCAAATCAAGTGGTTAAACAAGAACCACGGCAACCATCGCAGCAGCAACAGCAACAACAGCAGCAGCCGTCTCAGCAGCAGCAGCAGCCACAACAAGCCACCCGTGGACAAACTTTCAACATCAACGTCCGCCAGGCCCAAACTGACAACAACGTTGTCAATGGTACATTTTTCATTAACGGTATTTATGCTTCGTGTTTGTTTGATACTGGAGCCGATAACTGCTTTGTGTCGTTTGAATTCGAAAAGCTCCTGAACCGTAAACACGCTAACTTCCCAACGACGTTCGACATAGAAATTGCCACCGGAAGAACCGTCACCGTTAGTTATGTTCTCCGTGATTGTACCCTTGAACTCAACAATCACGTTTACCCGATCGATCTCATTCCGATGCAGCTTGGTAGTTTCGATATCATAGTAGGCATGCATTTTCTTCGTGAAAATCATGCTGAAGTCGTTTGTTTCGAAAAGATGATTCTTTTTTCTCTTGCTAATGGTGATCAACTATGTGTTTACGGTGAAGTATCATTGAAGGAACTTAAACTCATGTCGTGCATTCAAGCAAGCAAGTATCTCTAAAAGGAATACATGGCTTTCTTGGCTCACATCGTAGTAGCTGAGAAGGAAAAGAAATCAATGGAAAAGGTACTTCTGGTTCGTGATTTTCCTAATGTCTTTCCTGACGATTTACCTGGCCTACCGCCATCTCGCGATATCGATTTCCGTTTCGACCTCATTCCCGGAGCTAACTCTGTTGCTAAAGCCCCTTATCGCCTCGCACTGTCCGAAATGCGTGAACTCTCTAGCCAACTGCATGAATTACTTGATAAAGGCTTCATATGCCCTAGCACATCCCCAAGGGGCGCACCTGTCATTTTCGTGAAAAAGAAGGATGGATCGTTCCAAATGTGCATCGATTATAGGGAACTCAATAAGCTTACTATCAAGAATCGCTATCACTTACCTTGAATCAACAACTTATTTGACCAATTGCAAGACGCTACGTGTTTTTCTAAAATGGATCTACACTCTGGTTATCATCAACTACGAATTCAGGAAGAAGATATACCCAAAACCGCTTTTCGCACTCGCTATGGCCATTACGAATTCGTCGTTATGCCCTTTGGCCTTACAAACGCACCCGCGGTTTTCATGGATTTGATGAATCGCTTGTGTAAACCCTTTCTCGACCGCTTCGTCATCATGTTTATCGATGATATCCTTATCTATTTGAAGTTAAAAGCCGAACACACGCAACATCTTTGCTTAGTTCTCGAACTTCTGCAAGGAAATCGCCTCTATGCCAAGTTCTCCAAGTGTGAATTTTGGCTTGAGGAGGTTCGATATCTTGGTCACATCATTAACAGTCAAGGTATTCACGTCGATCCCGCGAAGATTAAAGCAGTTAAGATTTGGATTACACCGAAACCCTGTCTGAAGTTTGTTCTTTTCTCAGATTGGCGGGTTATTACCGTCAATTTATCACTGATTTCTCTAAAATCTCTGTTCCTCTTACATCTCTGACGCATAAAGACAAGACTTTTGTTTGGGGAACTAAACAAGAGGATGCCTTTCAGACTCTTAAGCATATGCTCTGCAACGCTCTCGTACTCGCGCTACCCGATGGAAACGACGACTTTGTTATCTATTGCGATGCCTCTAACCTAGGACTTGGTTGTGTGCTTATGCAACGAGACAAGGTTATCGCGTACGCGTCTCGTCAGCTCAAAGTCCACGAGAAGAACTGCACAACCCATGATCTTGAACTCGGTCCAGTTGTTTTTGCGTTAAAGATTTGGCGACACTACCTTTATGGTATTAAGTGTACTGTCTTCACCGACCATAAGAGCCTACAACACATCTTGAACCAGAAAGAACTGGATATACGCCAACACAGATAGGTTGAACTTCTCAACGACTATGACTGTGAGATCCGCTACCACCCAGGCAAAGCAAACGCCGTCGCTGACGCTCTTAGCCGACAAAGCTATTTACTTAGTGTTCGTAACGTTCAAGCCCAACACGACCTCGAAGCCCTCATTCGCGACGCTCAACACGCTTGTTTTACCAAAAGTACCTTGAAGGAAGAAATGATTCTTGGAACTGAAAACTAATTAGTGAATAAACCGAATGGTATCTTTCACTATCTCAACCGAATTTGGATTCCCAATCGCAATAATCTCCGAGAGATTTTGCTGAATGAAGCCCACAAATCCTGATATTCTATTCATCCAGGTGCCGACAAGATGTACCGGGACCTCCGTGCCAGGTATTGGTGGCCAGGAATGAAGAAGGATATAGCTCTTTATGTTTCGAAATTCCTAACTTGTTCCAAGGTTAAGGCTGAACATCAACACCCTCTGGCTTACTCAACAACCCGAGATCCCGATGTGGAAATGGGAGAGTATAGCTATGGACTTCATTACAAAACTTCCTCACACGCCATCAGGTCATGATAGCATTTGGGTTATTGTTGATCGTCTTACGAAATCCGCCCACTTTCTGCCGATACGAGAAGACTATAAGGTTGAATGATTAGCACGAATCTATACCGACGAAGTCATTTGTCGACATAGGACACCTCGTGACATCATCTCTGACCGCGATGGTCGATTTACTCCGCGTCTCTGGGAGACATTACACTCCACTCTCGGTACTACTCTTAATCTCAGTACCGCTTTCCATCCCCAGACCGACGGTCAGACTGAACGCACGATTCGCACCCTTGAAGACATGCTTCGTTCGTGCGTTATAGATTTTAGTGGTAATTGGGATTCACATTTACCTTTAGTCGAATTCTCGTACAACAACAGTTATCACGCTAGTATACAAATGGCACCCTTTGAGGCACTATATGGAAGAAAATGCCGATCACCGATTGTATGGCACGAGATCGGAGACGCGCAAATTACCGGTCCCGAGTTATTACAAGAAACGACTGACAAGATCTTCCAAATAAAAGACAATATCTTGAAAGCGCGGAGTCGTCAAAAGAGTTACGCCGATAAACACCGCAAGCCCCTTGGGTTCAAAGTTGGTGATCACGTACTCCTAAAGGTTTCACCTTGGAAGGGGGTGATCCGATTCAGCAAGAAAGGAAAGCTAGCGCCATGATACGTGGGACCCTTTAGGATTCTGGAAAGAATTGGCAAAGTGGCCTTCCGACTCGAATTACCGGAGGAACTCAACAACGTACATCCTACTTTCTACGTCTCGAACCTCAAGAAATGCCGAGCCGAAGAGAACCTGCATGTCCCTCTGGAGGATTTGCAAGTTAACGAAACTCTACACTTTGTGGAAAAGCCAGTAGAAATCATGGATCGAGAGACCAAGAAACTCCGATGCTCTCGCATTCCTATAGTGGAGGTACACTGGGAAGGCAAACACGGCGCCGAGTTCACTTGGGAACTCGAGAGTGATATGAAAGCTAAATATCCACAACTCTTCGTTATGCCTACGCCTTAATTTCGGGACAAAATTCTCTAAAGTAGGGGTGGCTGTAACAACCCGACCTTTTGGGTCATTACTCAGATCTGTCATTTATTACTTAATTGACTTGTACTCTCGAGAACTCAATTATCGCAAACGGGTTTAAATGATATCTTGAAACTATGTTCTACAATGCATATTCAAAATGTAATTATCTCATTTAAGGCAGTTTACAACGCTTAATACTTAAACGCATTTTATCGCATATTACATCGCATGTTAGACTGAACGCTATCGGCAATCTCAACGCAACTCGAAACGCAGATTTACTTTTATGCATTTATGAAAGATATTTGTGTGATTATTTGTTTAAATGTTTTGTGGTTATCTCAACGCAACCATACTCGCAACTCGCTTAAACGCAACGCAATGCTTATCGCACGAAACGAAAGTCGGCAAAACTAACTCGCACAACTCGGTCGATCGAATGACCACTCGATCGAATGGACATCCGTTCGGATGACCATCCAATCGGATGGCCATCTGACCGGACATCCAGCCGACCCAAACACCACTACTTGCACCGCCTTATCTCCCATTTCAGCCTATAAATAGTGCCCGTTCATGCTCTATCTCACCAACTCTCTTCCATGTCATTCTCAAGCACTTTTCTCTCGATTCAAGGCTATTGTGTAAGTATTTATCCCTAAATTTTGTACTTCCATCATCACTACACACATCTCCATCATCTTCTCCATCAAAATCACTGGTTTTCTTCATGAAATCACCTGATTTGGACTCCTTAAAGGTGGTTCTCACTCTGTTGCGTATGCAAGCTGTTTTGTGACATCACCTCATCAAGATTGGTTTAGATCTAAAGGATTTCCACACTTTTTAACACGAATCTTAACAAGATCTCAAACATTTTCAACTATTTTCAACATTTCTCATCTCTTCTTCAAACTTTTCTTCAACATTCTACACAAAACCGATGGAATCTAGACTCATTCAGACTCTCTATTCATCTCCTAGTAAGAGCCGGCTTGAAAACGGGTTTCCACCGGAGAGATGACTGATTTACGGGTTGAACATGAAACTTCATCAAAAGAACAGTGAGTACGATCGAATGGGGTGATTCCCATCCGATCAAATGCGCTGGACCTTGGTGTGATTTCGTTCGTTGACACTTCATCACGTCATCTCCGTTAAACTTAAAACCTTTTTAACTTAGAAAATGCTATGAGTTTTCAAACAACGAGATCGCCCCCTCGAGTGGCCATCCGATCGGATGATCATCCGATCGAATAACCCTTCTACCAGGTGATCTGCCCCTTTAAAACTTTCAAACACTTAAACGTTTTGATCAAACATCAAACTTTTCGATCGAATAGCCATCCAATCGAATGGCCATCCATCCGAATGACCATCTGACCGGATGACTTGGCATCTATGCTTCAACGAAAACTTCAAAAGTTTCAAAACGATTTACAAACACACCCACTCATTCGAATGGTCAACCGTTCGAATGGCCATCTGTACGGATGACCATCCGTCCGGATGACCATTCGATCGAATGAGAACTCACCCCATCGTCCAACACTCTGTTACACACTGTTCAACGCTTACGCTACTGTTCTATGCTCAGGCTAACTCCAACGTGCTCCCTTCAATCCAATTCAAGGCTGTGTTTATTTATTAAACACATATTGTGAGTATACTCGAACCCTTTTTCGCTTAACACACTTTTGGGTGTTACATACGTTCTATATCAACACACAACGCACACTATACTCAAACTCTTTTATAACGCTAACCACTCTCGCATGTTATACGTAATTCGATGAATGCTTGTAAGTTATGTTTATATAGTGATTGTTTGCCTGACACCTTGGCAACAATAGTACTATTGTTTGGACTTAGCACCTGTTTATTCAGAGGTTGTTAAGGGCCTTACTTCACATGGTCACAGTGGTGATAATGTGTTGCGCATTCTACAACTCGCAGACATGTCGGTTGCATGCGTCATTGTCGATAGCTTACTTGATTCACATTTCTACGTGTTACATGCTAGTTATGCGTAAACGCTTTCGCTATACTATATGCTACTCAAACTTGTGTACTCACCTTTACATTATATGTATTGACTTTATTTTAACATATGTGACAGGTTGATAGGATGCTATGCTTGCTGAAACGAAGTTGGAAGTCTAGAAACCCACAATAAAATCAGAGTTGTCAAAACAGTATTTTGTTTTTGAGACTAATATCTTTAATGACTGTTTTTGCCTTATATGTTGATGGTATAGGACATTGACGTTATATATATTGTCACTAAATAGTTTTTATGGATTCTCTTGGACAATCTATTTCGCTCAGTGCCACGCCCCGATGTTTCCGCCATCGGTTGGGGTGTGACAGTTGGGCTGTTAAGTGAGGTGAGGTTCACACATGGTTTGGGTTTCGGGTTGGGCCGCCAAGCAAGTTTGGCCCAATGTGGCCTAGGGTTTGGTTTAGGTTTCTGAAAGTCCAAGATTCGGCGGGATTAGAGGAGTTTTGGCCCCGATAGAATTGATTCGGTAGAATATTATTACTAAGAAAGGAGTAGAACAGAATAATCATAGGTTGAATGCTTGCATCATTCAAACCGAAAGATTTTACATCTTTTACAAGCTGGCGAAATTCTAGAGAAATTTCGCAAGCGTTTCCCTTCTGGGAACTCCAAAACTTCTGAAATGAGGAGCCCAAGTCCTATATATATAGGCAAGGCTTTTCGTCCGAAACACCTGGGACGAGTAGGCTCTCTCGTACGAAAGGCTATTGGCTACTTTCGCACGAAAGGATCTTTCGTGCGAAAGGGCTTCAATACATACAAATCCGGCCCGTTTCACACTAATCTATACAATTTTCAACACACGCTCTATATAGCCTATTCGCACAGTGGCGGACATACAAAATATGCACCAACAGATTCCCCCTTGGCCATCACTGTCGAATCTTGATCTTTGAAAACGGAAGCCGTGTTTTGAATATTATGCAACTTCAATCAGGCATCTTGAAATCTCCAATCGATTCCCCTTTGATTGATGATTAGGGCTTGCATTATCTTCAATATGCACAAATCCCCCCTTAAATGAATCTTCAGGTCTTTGTTTGCACAGTTCACGACCCCTCCTCTGATTTGCTGTACTGTAATTTTCACAATTAATTACCAACTTGAAATTAATCAATATAGCTTCTTTGTTTCGGCTTTAACCACCTCCGAGTTAGGTTTTTGATTTACCATTTCAGCTCCATCTAGCATTCTGCCTACTCGATCATCTGATCTTCAAAAACCCACCGGCAGTTGATAGAAACTTCGAACACCACACCAGTTAACTTCAAGTCTATGATTACTCATGAAAATCTAAAATCTCGTTTTCCATAATCATCTTTAAGCACCCTCCTGAATAATTGATCAGTGTAAACGGTAATCTCCACAATCAGTAAATCTTCATCGGATAACAAATCATCTGGTAACACATTCAGATCTCAAAAGCATTCATCCACGATCAAATTCATATTCTTCCTCTTCAATCACAAAACAGATGTATAGTCTTCTCCGCTAGTTCTGACAGCAACTTAATCAACAAACATCATTATTCCCCGACGTTTAGTCCGAAAAACAATTACTCTGCTCAAAGATTAACCATTCTGACACTTTAGACTATCACAAAACTGTGATACCTTATAAGTATCCGCAATACAGTTGCATCTCCTGATGCTAATCCTGCTGACCGGCTTAACGAAGACCCGGGACTCAAACCGTAAGACGTCAATCTGACCCTGATCTGTAGAGCCTGAACTTCCTATGATCACGAACTCACAAATCCAGATCCTATGCATTCCCAGACAATCTGAAGTTGGAACCACCCGAATGTACTGTTGCACGTCACGAATTTCAAAAATGCTGGAATTTCAATTATTCTATGAAATTTTTATTCCACCTCATTTTTGAAAATTCTAACCTCTCTAAACTCATTATCACTGAATTCCCCCTCAAACTAGGCAACTCAGTCCTCTCTTATCTCTGATAAACTCGACTATACCGAAAATGTGTCATTTTGGCTTCCAAAAGTCAGTTTTTCATCAATGCGGATTTTTTCGTTAAGGCCCATTAATAGCCAGATAACCTAGATGATAATCATTCTGCATAGATATCATGACTACCCCACTATTTTCCACAATCTGTGATCGCATCATCAAATCTGTTCTCTGAATCTCCGGACGGTGTCCCCGAACAACCCATCTTGGTCGTTATAAACTCGAAAAAATTTTCAATCACCAATTTTTTTCTGGACACTCATCTCATCATGCGAATGGGCTGATTGTTTTTAGGCATTTGACTCATTCGTGTGAATGGGATGATTTTAGAGCGAAAGAATTTTGAATGTCTGGACTTATCCTTTGGCGCGATAGGGAGGTCTTTTCGTGCGATAGGGGCTGATCCAATCTCACGAACATTCCCGATCACATTTTTCGATCAAAAACTGATTCGGTAGAATATTATTACTAAGAAAGGAGTAGAAGCAGAATAATCATACGTTGAATGCTTGCTTCATTCATACCGAAAGAGTTTACATCTTTTACAAGCTGGCGAAATTATGAAGATATTTCGCCAGCGTTTCCCCTCTAGGAACTCCAAAACATCTGAAATGTGGAGCCCAAGTCCTATATAAATAGGCAAGGCCTTTCATCCGAAACACCTGGGACGAGTGGGCTCTCTTGTACGAAAGGGCTATTGGCTCCTTTCGCATGAAAGGGCCTTTCGTGCGAAAGCGTTTCTATACATACAAATCCGGCCAGTTTTCACACTAATCTATACAATATTCAATACACGCTCTATTGAGCCTATTCGAACAGTGGTGGACATACAAAATATGCACCAACACTTTCCTCTCGCGAGTCAGGTGTCGTTATAATATACTTATACATAAACACATAAATCACCTTTTTATATACTAACGGATGCAAGTGGAGTCGAGATTCGAATATGAGAATTATATTTTATGAACTATAAAACATATAGAAAATCGAATCAGGAAAGTACCTGATTTTCTGGGATGTCACACTTTACGGATCACAAGAGTCTTCAACATATATTTAATCAGAAAGAATTAAATGTGCGCCAATGACGTTGGGTTGAGTTGTTGAATGACTACGATTGTGAGATCAAGTACCATCCGGGCAAGGTGAACGTTGTGGCTGATTCCTTGAGCCACAAGGTACAAGTGAAAACCTTAAGGGTATAATCTATGGAAATGACAATTGGTGCCAAAAGAAGATGGAATACTATACTTAGATTCATGACGCTCAGCCGGAAGCACTCAAAACGGAAAACATCCAAGCGGAATCACTAAGAGGAGTGGGAAAAACAATTGGTGCCAAAAGAAGAAGGAATACTATACTTTATGGGACGAATCTGGGTTCCACTTTTTGGCGACCTACAAGCTGTCATTTTGGACGAAGCTCACAAGTCGAAGTAGTCTATTCATCTAAGATAGGATAAGATATACCAAGACTTGAAAGAATTCTATTGGTGTCCTAACCTTAAAGGCGATATCGCTACTTATGTCGGAAAATGTCTTACTTGCGCCAAGGTTAAGGCTGAATACCAAAAGCCTTCAGGATTGTTACAACAAACTGAAATTCCCATTTGGAAATGGGAACAAAACTCTATGGACTTTATCACTAAGTTACCCAGGACCTCAAGAGGTCACGACATGATTAGGGTAATAGTTGATCGACTAACAAAGTCCGCACATTTCTTACCTATTCGTGAGAAGGATAGCATTGAAAAGCTTTCCGAGCTATATCTTAAAGAGATCATGGCACGACAAGGAGTGCCTATATCAATCATTTCAGACCAAGACGGTCGGTTCGTGTCAAGAATTTGGAAATGGTTCCAAAAGGCCTTTGGATCTCGTTTGGATCTAAGCACGACCTTCCACCCTCAAACGGACGACCAAAGTGAGCGAATGATACAGATTTTGGAAGATATGTTATGCGCATGTGTGATGGATTTGGATGGAAATTGGGATACTCACTTGCCATTAGTGGAGTTCTCATACAATAACAGTTATCACACTAGCATCCAGGCCGCACCGTTTGAAGCTCTTTACGAATGAAAGTGTCAATCACCGCTAGGTTGGACGGAGACCGGAGACAAACAACTCATTGGTCCAGAATTAGTCTAAGATACTACGAACAAGATCTTTCAAATTCGAGACCGTATCAAGGTGGCTTGAGACCGAAAAAGAGCTACGTTGATAAACGACGTAAACCATTAACCTTCGAGGTCGGAGACAAGGTTCTGTTGAATGTCTCGCCTTGGAAAGGCGTAGCCAGATTCGGTAAACGTGGGAAGTTGAAGCCATGATACATAGGGCCCTTCGAAATCTTGGAAAGATTGAATCCGTTACTTACAAACTGAAACTACCGGACGAGCTTAGTAGCGTTCACGACACATTTCATGTTGCAAACCTTAAAAAAAATTCCTACTCAAGAAACAGTTATCATCCCGGCGGATGAAATTCATATCGACAACAAACTCTGATACACCGAAGAACCTGTTGAGGTTAAGGACTTGAAGGTCCAAAATACTAGGAGAAGTCATGTCACGTTGGTCAAAGTTCGTTGGAACTCCCGTTATGGGCTCGAGTATTCCTGGGAACATGAAGACCAAATCGAAACAAAATACTCTCATTTGTTCCAAGACTCCCTTGCAACCGGTAACTCAACGTGAATTTCATAACGAAATTCTTCTAACGGAGAGTATGTGACAACGTGCAAAATTTCATGATAATTTTGTACAACTTAATCACTATTTATACAATTTAATTGCGTTCTTTTGACTTAATTCATGAATGATTGATTCGTACAAAGTCTAGCAGTGATAGGACATGTTAAAACATTACAATTCATATTGTCGATTAGCTGTGTCGCGAAAACAAACAACTATGTCCTAATACGTTAGCGAACACTGCTGAAAAACACTATTCATGTTAGGAGAGTTCAGAAACTTCCTGAAATGACTAACAAATGATCTGAAAGCGTATCATCATAAACGTATACACAAAAACCCTAATTAGGGGCATCACTTGCAATAATACCTAAACTTTCTGGAATAATGCAGAAACAATGAAATTGCCTGATCCGAATCATAATATAACAACTACAACTTTGTCTGCAACATAAAATTCAGCATTTTATGATAACGATATGGTCCATAAATTTAATTTGACATTATAAACAACCTCCATGGTATGGAAGATATCATAAAAATACAAACCTCTACATTGTCGTGCACCTTCCACATCTTAACCGGTAATGACCCGGTATCGAAACTAGAAGCCAAATACAATATCCTAACACCAAAACAACTAGTCTAGTGAACTAGTTAAAGTGTATTATCATCCTAAATCACCATTAACATCTTAATGATGCAAGAACACACTAATCCCCTAAATATCTTACTTACACATTCAAGCACATGTTATATTTATAAACAATTCCAAACTTACACTTTACCCCCCCCCATGTGGGTCCCACAAGCATAACCTACGACTAGTAAGATGATGATGATGAATGGTGCAAGATATGGCCTATTAGATCTTGCGTTGACTTGGAAGATTGTCAGATTATAACCTTACCATCTCACCACATTTCCCTTCATTTTTATATTTCAAAAACTTCACCACAACCCCCCTTTCTCTCCTCTCCTACCTACATCACACACACCACACCCACACATCCTCATTTTCTCCTACATAACACGTTAATACAAGCATTCATACAACCTCTGAAGATGATCTAAGGTGGTGTAAGAGCTAGGAACTTGCTAGGGACATCATATACATCTTTGGAGCTTCAACATCTTCATATCATCTTCATCTAGTTCATCCCTAGCCTAGAGCTAGTAGTGAGTCTTCAAAACTTATATCTTTATGCTTCTTACCTTATGTAGTTTAAAGATGTACAACTTGATCATCTTGAATCTAATGATAAAAATACAAGAAAACCCTATCTATTATTTTAGAGATTTATAATTCTTCTGTTTTATTGGATGGAATTTCAATGAATTAGATCTATAAGAACCCCCAAGTCCTAGCTTTTCAATAAAAAATGAATCCTTTAGAGCTCGGATTTCTAGCTCATTCTATTTTGGTAGTTCGACCGTGGAATTTATTTGTTTCTGTATTTCTAGAATATGAGTGTGTTACTTATTATAATTGATCCTATTAATAGTACAGAGCATGCGTCTATCATCTTGATAGAGATGGTTCTCCTTTGTCGGATATTTTTTCTAGTATCTGGAACACGGAATATATGAAATAGATTAAGAAATATTTGAACTATGATTCATATTCATACTTAATATTCAAACCTCGCGACCAGACTTCAAAAAATTTTCTAAGAATTAGGATTTAGAAATAGAATTTGAATTTGTTTCTTTTTTCAAATACTTGCTTATGCTTATTTTGACTCAAATACAAATCTTTCTTCGGATTTTTGGTGATTATCTATTCGTGGAATAAGTGTGATCCGATGGTTCTTACTCAAGGAATCTTTAGGCTTAACTTCGTATTTTTATTGAATCATCGTGGTTCTAGTACGAATCTGGGGTTTGAATCGATTCATAGGGTCTTAACAAGAGAATTCCTATCAATAATAAATAAAACAAATATAATAAACATTATAGACAAAAACAAATAAAAGAAAAAGAAAGACTATAGTGAAGAGAGAATTCAAGAGGCCCATAAGGATCAAGATAAAGATGACTGAGCCAACTTGATATTTTGGTATTATCGCCACGAAGAGTAACCTTCGGAATTTGTTATTCGTATCTTCATAACAGATTGAATCGAAAAGTAAGAAGTTTCAAACTTTCTATTAAATATTCGTTCCAACCAGTATCGGGGTGTTTTTGCTTGAGCTGTACAAGATGAAAGTCTCATATACAGTTCTCAGGGGGGGTCGCACTTATATCAATAAATTAGATGATTGGTTTGAAGAGCGTCTCGAGATTCAAGCGATTGCGGATGATATAACTAGTAAATATGTTCCTCCTCATGTAAACATATTTTATTGTCTAGGGGGAATTACGCTTACTTGTTTTTTAGTACAAGTTACTACAGGATTTGCTATGACCTTTTACTATCGTCCGACCGTTACTGATGCTTTTGCTTCTGTTCAATACATAATGGCTGAAGCTAATTTTGGTTGGTTAATCCGATCAGTTCTTCGATAAAAAAGATATACCTAATTTTTGGCGTAATTCTTCTTCTGATGATCAATTCAACCTCTGATAAAAAAGATATATCTTGGTTATAATTCATCTCTTCAACAAGTTTAGTAATGAGCATAACGGCCCTATTATTCCGATGGAGAGAGGAACCTATGATTAGCTTTTCTGGAAATTTCCAAACGAACAATTTCAACGAAATCTTTCAATTTCTTATTTTACTATGTTCAACTCTATCTATTCCTCTATCCTTAGAGTACATTCAATGTACAAAAATGGCTATAACAGATTTTCTCTTATTCATATTAACAGCTACTATAGGAGGAATGTTTTTATACGGTGCTAACGATTTAATAACTATCTTTGTAGCTCCAGAATGTAACAAGATAAACTAACCTAACTATGTGTTTTTCTTGTTATTTTTTATGTGTAGTTTAGTGTAGATTATGTTAGATTAAAGGATCTTGCATGTTTATGTTTAAAATTATGATCTAAGCATGTAGATGCTTAGATCTAGCAAAATCTACACACTTGAAGTATTATGAACTTTGAACTAGTCTTGAAAGTGATTTTTGGATATATAAAGTTTATCAAGAAGCTAAAAATATACTTTTAAAATGATAATCTTGAAAGCACTACCTAAACAAGCATATGAAAAGTGGTAAAATAAAAAGATGGACATAAGAGTATTGTTATTTTTAAGGGATCTTGATAAATATATATAAGATAAGTTCATGAAACTTGAAGATGTATTTGTGTTATATGCATGAAAATTGATATTTTTGGAACTTGGTTGTGTTGATGATGATATTGGGGATCAAAAAGTGGTTAAAATACATTTTAAAAATGTGGAAAATGTCCATAGTGTAAGGGAAACTATGACGAAATTTTCTAAAATCCTAATCATGATTAAAGTGTGGTTTAACAAGTGATTATCTTAATTAAACGAGATTAATAACTTTAGTCATGGTTAGACAAACTTGGATGAAAAGTTTATGTTAAATACTTAAGGATATTTTCATGAGTTAAATGTAAGTATATATATATACACTATATATAATGCATATCCGAAGGGCAGAAATGGTTGTTTGCCAATTTTTCAACATTTACAACCCCTTAAAGCATATTGTATAATCACTGAATGCACACAACAATTACTGGGCAGCAAAAAACAATTTGGAGCCAGATCTGGATTCAATTTTTGAATCCCTTTACTCATCCCAAGACACTTTTATTATACGCCAGATCTGTTACTATTCTTTCTTCTTCCTAGAGAAACCCTAAAACACAAACCCTCGCAACCATCTTCTCCACCGATGACACCACCAACGACCATCGAAACCATCTTCTTCTCTTAAAGAGCTGATGATCTTGGTAAGTTACGATTCTTCTTTCCACATATGATTTGGTTTGGTGATTTTATGAGGGCGCATTCTACTTTATCTTTGTTTTAGCAAATAAGTTTATAAACAGTTTGTAGGGTTTGTTGTTTTAGGACAAAATCATGGCTGGTTCTCCTTAACATACCCTCTATTGGCCTTTACCGACCGAAATTTAACCGTAATCAAATGTCTAGAAGTTTTCTTAGTTGCAGTCGGAGAACTTTCTTGGAGGAGAATAGTTGAAGAAGCCGGCGACGATGACGACGGTTCACAAGGGCACCGTGAATCTGTGAGTTAATACACCTCTCGAAATCTTCAGTTTGAGTGGATTCGCTCAGATGTTTTCTAGGTAATATGTTCCAACTTAGTTTAACACAACTAATACGAATCCATTGTTGTACGTCTTCGTCTATCTACATTCTGGGAATTAGGGTTTCTATGTGGAGAAGAAATGCATGATTGGTGGCTGGATCTCATAAAGGAATGAGTTGTTGATAATAAGACACGAATCTGATGGAAAGGTATGTGTTTCTGTTTTTCACTAATACCCTTTTTTGATTTAGAACTTAATTTTCAGTGATGCTTGTCTAGATCTAAGTGTGTTTGTGTTATTAGTGTGTGAAAGTTAGAATTACAACAGTTTGTTTCTTTTTTTAACCTATACTTGTTGATTTTATTCAAATCTTGTTTTTTTTTTTTTTTTTTTTTTTTTTTTTTTTTTTTTTGCTTTTTGGCTCCATTCTTGACTACCAAATGAAGAAATGAGTAAGATATTGATATAGTATTATTGAAAATGTTGTGTGTGTGTGTGTTTTAAATTATCAATAACATGGTAAAGTTTGGTGGTTAATTTGTCACATTTTCATTTTCAGTTCTAACAAGGTTAATTTGGCACATTTTCAGCTCTAATAAGAGATGATTTCGAGATGGCCGATCAGTTACCATCAAAAAGCTCACAGTCTCGAGCCTTGTCAAATCTCAAGGAGATTTCTCGATGGAGGTTAAGAAACCCAGAAAGATTCATCATCTGAATCTTGTAGCACTCAAAGGGAATTATTACTGGACTCTATTTATTAATTAAGATCGATGAAATGCGAGACCTAATTAAATTTATCTAACGCATGTAATTAATTAGGTCATCCACCAAATTACAGAAATGGTGTTGTTTTGAGTTTGGAGACGGAGAAGAAGAGAACAGGGGAGAGTGTGTTGCGCAAGTGGCAACTCCGTTAAGGGTAGACAGATTAGCCCAAGAGAGCTGACGGGTTGGCTCAATTTTAAAATACAAGAATTTTGTTAGGGCTTGAGTACGTCGGATTTGCAGTTGTTTCTTACTCTGATTGCAACTTCCTCAGCTGTCAATCTGTTGAATTTTCTTTTGGAATTGTGTGATTTTGTGCCTTTTAGAAATCATACTCTATTTAGGGGGTGTTTGTTAATTGTAATTGCTTAGTGAAAAAAAGTAACAGTTTTTTAGGGCTTGACTACGTTCAATTCGTTTTGGTTCTTGGTATATTTTGTAATTGTATTTTGATTATCTTGGTATCTTTCGTTCTTCAGGTGGATTGTAACGAGCAATCGGAGGAACTTGAAAGGCCTGGAGTAATAGTATCAAACCATGTTTCACATATGGATATTTGGTATCACATGTCTTCATCGTTTCTGAGTTTTGTTGCCAAGGTATGTCTATTGACGGAACAAAAAAGATACTTTTATTCAAGGTTGTGTTGTCTTTACATGTTCGGATTATAAGTGACTTTTTTTTCTTGTGTTATTAATTTATTACAATTTTTTAAGAGATCGGTGGGCAAGCTTCCTCTGGTTGGCCTTATAAGGTTGGTTTGAAATTTAGATTACACCATCTAGGGAAATTGGCCTGTAATAATCCCACCTAGACCTTATTGGCCATTAATAATCCCACCTCAGAATATTCCCCCGCCAGTCCCACCTTTCACCTATTTACTTTCACCTATTTTTCCTACAATGGTCCCCCGTTAAAAAAACTTAACGGAGTTAAGCTTTTTCCAAATTACAAACAGATTTTTAGGGCTTTTGATCAGAACGACTATACGAGTCCATTGATGTAAAACTTGCCTCAAAACGGTGCTCCAAACTATGAAAATGACGCTTCAATTCGGGTGTTTAAATTTCCAATGAACAAAAATCAAGTCACTTGGATCACCATTTCGAAGTAAGTTTTACATCAATGTACTCGTACCGTCGTTCTGATCAAAAGCCCCAAAAAATATGTTTGAAATTTGGAAAAAAAGCTTAACTCCATTAAGTTTTTTTAACAGGGGACCATTGTAGGAAAAATAGGTGAAAGGTGGGACTGGTGGGGGAAATATTCTGAGGTGGGATTATTAATGGCCAATAAGGTCTAGGTGGGATTATTAGACCATGTGTAGTGGTAAATTGTTATAATGCCCCCACCATGGGGCATTATCTGACACGTGTCATCCCAGTCCGCATGGGGCATTATAGCAAAACTAAAAATCTTTTGACAATTATTTTTTTTAATTTAAAACATAAAAATCTTCATTAATTTAAAATAAAAATTACACTACTTGAAATAAAAAAAACCGAAAAAAAAAAACAGAAAATTAAAAAACCAAAAAAAAAAAAACAAAAAAAAACCGAAAAAAAATAAAGTTAAAAAAAAGAAGATGATCAAGAGTCCATATTTTTCTCGAATTTTTTGTTGACGCATTTGCGCAAGGATCAACGCGTCGCCTTGGAGGTGGTCGATCGATTTGGACAAAAACTCAATGTCCTTTTCCATTTGCCTCGCCTCTTGCATCTCGTTAAACTTTTTGGTTTCAGCCACTCGTTCTTTCATAATCTCCCAGCGTTTGTGGCCGAGGTCGCGAATGTCTTGGAGACGACGGTTCATCTCCTCGAAATCATCCTTTAACTCGAGATCGGAAGACGACTCGGCCGTTTTTTTCCCGGTTCGCTTATCCTTTCTTCTACCGGGCGGTCGGTTCAACTCTTCTTGAAGTTCACCGTCAACGTCCACCACCTCATTTAAATCGACGTTGCGGGCATCCGATGTCGGAGTTGAAGGGTCAACGGAGGATGATGTTTTTGACCTTTTAGCTCGACGTCTACTACTAGACGTCATTGGATTAACTAGCGCCCACTTTGAACTTTTTCGTAGTAGTTCCCAACACTTATAGTACGTGAAAGGGCATTTCGTCCTATCGAAGTCCTCCAAAGTCCTCGTTAAAACCCCGACGTCACTTTCACCGCTCGGGCGATTATCATAGTTACGTTGGTAAATTTCTTGGAACGCGTGAGACTTGTTGTTGATGTCGGTCCATTTGCTAGAAATGGAATCTTTGTCCCGATGTTCGCCTTGACCCCACGTGCTAAAAAAGAGTTCACGAACCCTATCCCAAAAAACGGGACCCGTTTGAAAGTTTGCTACAAATTAAAAAAAAGTAAAAATATAACTTGTATGTTAAAAATAAAAGTAAAAAATAAGTAAAAAATAATAATAATAAAAGAGTTACCCGTTTCTTCGTCCTCCGAAACGTCGAGCCACGCCCGAGTCAACGTGAATTCCTCCTCCTTCGTCCATTTAATGATAGTTTTTGCACGTCGAGGTTCGTCCTTATCCTTCTTCTTATGCGACCTTCTGCCGCGTTTTGATTTGTCTTGCACCGGTTCGGGTTGTGTCTCCGGCACGACATCGACATCGGGTTCGGTTACGGGTTGTTGTTGTGACGGCTGCGACCCGCCGGCTTGACCATAGCCGAAGGTGGGAGGTACAAACGGAGTGGCGCCAGTCAAGTAAGCCGCGTACGGTAAAAAGCTCGGGTCCATGTCTTGAAGGTTATACGGGTTTTGCGGTTGGGTTGTGTTCGGGTCCGTGGGTCTTGCGGGGACACCAAAAGGGGGTCGGTATGGATGCATGATTCTATAAAAAATAGGAGAAAGAGGGTGTTTTTTATAAAAAAACAGAAGAAAGTAGAAGAGAAAGTAGGAGTTTTTTGTATAAAAAATAATGATAAAGTGGGTTGATATATATAGTGGGTAAATTTTTAAATTAAAAAAAAAATAACTATTTTGACCGTTTGGCAACGGTCTAATCTCGATCCCCACAATTTTTCAGCGTTTTAATTAAAACGCCACATCCATTTTTTTTTCAAAAATAACGCCCGGTAACGCCCAGTGTAATGGCGACCGGGGCGTTATACGGCGTTTTTTTTTGAAAAATTTTTAAAAGTCACGCCCCATTACGGGTGGTCTTACAGGCCAATTCCCCCACCATCTTTTAGTTCTATTTGTGTACTTTTTCTTTGGTTTTTATAAGATGTGGAGTTGTTTTATTTTAAATTACCGTTTTTATTTTTCTGCAAATGCCTTGGTTGTGTTTATGTTCAGTGGGAGTCAAAATCATCGAGTACAAAGGGTGTCTCAGGTATTTAACTATTTATATGTTTTTGATGTTACTTCACTGAATAGATCGTATATTTTGGTATCATTTATCAAATGCAGGTATTGTGTCTTTTGTTTTTTATACATTATCTTTTTAAAAAATTTGTGGGATACTGTTTTTATACATGAATACAATGATATTTTATTGAAAATATATGCATATCTCGGTCTACCTTTCTGTAGTGTTTAATTTTAGGTCTTCTATTAATGTAATTTGGTTTCATTGTTTTACTTGATGAATGGAGCGGTCGTTAACGAGAGAATTCAGGAAGCTCACAAAGATAAGTCTGCACCAATGATGATGCTCTTTCCAGGTATGGGACACATTTGAATTATAGTTAAAAGTAAACGAATGGTCCCTGTGGTTAACTAAAATTTTGGATTTGGTTTCTAGCTTTTCAAAAGTACACAAATAGTCCCTGTGGTTTGCACTTTGTAACGCATTTAGTCCCTAACTAATAAATCTAAATGTTTCAGCATGTCTAAGCTAGGGACTAAATGTGCTTCAAAGTGCAAAACTACAAGGACCATCTGTGTACTTTAGGTAAAAGTTGGGGATTAAATACGTTACAAAGTGCAAACCACAGGGATCATCCGTGTGCTTTTGGAAAACTAGGGACCATGTCCAAAATTTTGGTCAACCAGAGGGACCATCTGTATACTTTATTCAAGTAGTTATTTTTGGCACACACAATTAATTAATTTTATTAGTTTATTTTGTATTGAAGGGACAACTACAAATGGCGATTACATACTTCCATTTAAAACCAGTGCATTTCTGGCAAAAGCTCATGTTCTTCCAGTTATTTTGAAATATCAGTGTGACATTTGTGCCTCTACGACCATCATACAAATACGAATCCAATGAAATCTTATGTTTCATTCCCGGGATTTGTACAATTACATGTGACAAGTACACATATCAAATTTCGTATGATTCCGAACTCTCGAGAAGCTTTTCTGGAAGTTTTACGTAAACTATTACGCAAATGTAATCAGTTTAACGCAACGTACACTCTGGAACAGTGACGTAAGCTTAACATACCTTAAATAACCTTTACATAACTTAGAAATAAGTTTTGAAGGGTTTGGTATGGCAAAAACAAGTTTATTCGATCATAGGGAATATTTGCGACAAACTGCAAAAGTCTACCTATTCGCATAGCAACATACATTCCAGAACAAGATCATAAGCTAAACATACCCTAAATACCCTTTACATAGCATAGAAATAAGTTTTGAGGGGTTCGGTATGCGAAAATACACTTTTTTGATCACAGGGACTAAAAGCGTCAAAACTGCGAAAGTATGCAAACGCATGGATATATTGGGTTCTGACCATATCCGAACATCTAAAAAATTTTGTAATCACGAAAAATATTGTATTTAAGTGATGGGAATGTAAAAATACCATTCGTCGCGCAATTTGGGTCGTTTTCGCGTTTGTTACGATTCCGTCGTAATTAACCGAAAAACGCAAGCGTACAGCCAAACGAACGGACATCCGTGACATTTTTTTAGCATAATTCAATTTAAATACACTTTAACTTCATCATGGAGCTTGATAATGGGCTTGACGGGTGTCAGAAGTGCCGAAACGCGACAAAACACACTCAGGGACCAAAACTACCAAAATTCAAACTCGCTGCCCCAGATAGCTGCATACGGACCGTATGCCAGGACCCCCTACGGTCCGTATAGCTTGCCCAGAACCAGCAAACTGGTTCAGCCCCTTGTTTTCTTGTGTGTTGGCCAAGTTTTTTTTGATCTCCAAGCATTTAAACTTGATCAAGACACTTGTCTAAATCCTATTAATCCTTGCTCAACACACAATCCACATGTCATCATCCTATGCCTCCTAAATTCCTATAAATAGCAAGCTTGAACTAACCCACAACTTGCTCATTTGTTTCTATCTCTCACACCAGCTCTCATTGGAGGCTACTAACATTTTGTAGGCTTCCTACTGAGCATTCTTAGTCATTTTTCCATGCTTAGGACACTTGTAAGTGTTCTTTCATGCTTGTTATTTATTTTAAGCAAGAAAGTCAAACAGTGTTTGACTTTCAGCTTTGACCATGATTTGGTCAAGACAAAGTTCGTTTGAACTTTGCTACGTTAGCGTAATCACGATGGTTATAATCCCTTGCGACTATACCTACTGATTACCACGTTGACTAGTCGAAGTGACGAGTCAAAGTTTTGGTCAAAATGCACGATTATATGCATTTTGCCACGAACTATTTTCGGGTATCAAAACACTTTGTTTTGATATCAAATCAGTTTTCTAACTTAGTTAAACATGTTTTAACATGTTTAACTCGCCACTTTTAGTTTAGTGCTTGTTTAGGGTCGTAAGTCAAGCGGTCTCGACAACCGCTTAGACTTTCGAACCCGACCCTTTTGGTCGATCATTAGGATCCAACCAAACATATTTTGTGACTATAGTTGTATAGGGAATAACCTTCCGAGGTTATACCTTATGGTCGCTTAGTTTAATTAGTTGTATGATAGGTAGTTTATATGCCTTAGGAAAATGACCAAAAATGCCTTTTTTGCGCATAATTTCAATTTAAGCATATGTAACCAAAATTTTGACACTTAAACTGATTATGCAACATTATTAAACATGTTTAGGCACATAATACTTATCATAGGACTAGTTAGGCCACCCGAACGCACATTTGCGTAAATGACGTGTTAAAGTAGCGTAAACTACCTTAACGGGTCATAACGGGTCATAAGCACTTAGGATAGGTTTTAAATCAGAATGTAGGCTTTGATAAACCATATCATATGAGTTCCAACACTCATTTGGTTTACGAGACCTCATTCTATCCGATCTCTCTATTTAGGTCCCGATTATTAGCATAGTGATTCCATACTAGGTGCCACTTGATTCCTTGATTTCCCGAGCTTTGTTAGGTCACTTAATCAAGGATACTTGCAATCCCAAGTGAGTACATAGCTCCCCTCTTTTATGCTTTCAATTGTTTTTTGGTGACTCATATGTGTTAAATGCTTTTCGAGTTTTCATAAACAAATGCTATGGTTTATATAAAACATGATGATTTCAATAATGTGAACGAACTTGTTGGGGCGTTAGTCGAAACACATTCGAATGACATTCATTATGTAACAACTGGCAATTTTCCATGTATCCGTACAATATTAAACAGTAATTTATGCATTAATGACTGTGCCTGATTAAATTAATGACATGAATGATTTTCTGAATGCTGTCATATACATACAAGTGCATTACGTGTTGCAAGATTGTTTATCATTATTACATGCAACACAATGTGATACAATTAGTGTACAACACAAAGTTAGCACAGTTATCAGACAAACTAGAAGTACTGAGGGGAGTTCAGTACTCAGACAGACATAATGTTAAGACTCAGAATGAGCTCGGAACCAAGAGTTACACTAGAATAGTGTGTAGGAAAGTAGGAATCATAAAACTTCCTTCCGAGTGACAGTTTAAGTGCCGGAAAGTGCCCGAAACACCCCAAAACTGCAGAATTCTGCACAATTAAGCAAAAATCAACATTTTAACTCCAAAATATAATGCAGAATTATGGTTTAATGGCCCAGAATACCTTCCGAAGTGTCGGGAATCAAAACTGTCATAAAAGCCTACATAAAGCACACTAAACTGCGCAATTTAGCACCTTAACGAACCGGTAACCAACCGAACAACCAGACACTACCCGAAACACCAAATTTTCACTAGAAGCATTGTTTTAGTGTTATGAAGCTAGTTATGGTCACCGAACATTTTAACACATCCTTAAACACTATAACACCTAAAACACTAACTAACATACTTAACATCTAACTAACATCCCTAACTAATATTTGAAACATAACAAACATACCCCCCCTATCACACCCCGACCACGTAAAACAACAAAACGTGGCGAAAACGCCGGGGAGTGTTGTAACAGAATCATTGTTTCACAACCATGGATTAAACAGTTTTGTTTTATTGAATTAAATGTATTACATTACATTGGAATTAGAAACAAAACATGAACAAATAGACTTCCATTGTTATTAAGTCACTAAGGCCTCGTCCATTCCAATGTGAGCGTACACAAATATCATCATCAAACATCATCAACTATGGTACCTGAAACACATGTGAAAATACGTCAGCATAAAAATGTCGGCGAGTACATAGGTTTTATGTGAGTGTCAGATTCATGGCTCGTTTTACATGTTGCAATACTTATTTAAAAACCTTGAAAAGTATAGTATTGCGACATAATTAACCAACTCAAATCAAGTTGGATATGATTTATAAAATCTCGTAGCCATGATTCTTAACTCCAAAACATTTGTTTTATGAAATCAATTTGTAAAACATATCGTAGAAACTCGTTAACAAAACTCGTATGGTTTATATTATTCAGAAAACACCATTGTGTGACATCGTTTCAAAATCGTGTACCCAAGTGATCTAGATAACACAACGATATATAATGTGTTGAAAGAACATATATATAGGAAGTACCAGCGGCGTATCCACCATGCTTTTAACACATTACACCCGCCCCGTTACCTAATCACTTCCCTAACCCAATGGTTCAAACAGTTACAAATGGTTCACATATATCAAATGGTTACAAATGGTTCACATCAATCAAATGGTTACAAATGATTCACATATATCAAATGGTTACAAATGGTTCACATCAATCAAATGGTTACAAATGGTTCATATATATCAAATGGTTACAATTGGTTCGAACAGTTCAAAATGTAAAACTATAGGCTAGCATGTTAAGTGAACATACATAGCAAAACATAATGAAATCATGTACTAATAGTGTACTAATGAACATAGCAAGTATATGATATGAAAACATGGAAAGCATGAAAGTAACAAGTAGGCACATGTGTTTCACCCCAAAATGTTTGAAAAACAGTAAAAGAGGGGACTATGTACTCACTTGAGGGTGCTTAGAAGTCTTGAACAACAACCAAGCAAATCTAGAGGGATCACGGAATCAAACGGCACCTAATATAGATAATTATGTAAATAAACGGACCTAAATCGGAGGATCGGATAAAATGAGGTTTCGTAAACCAAATGAGTGTAGGGACTCATGTAATATGGTTTAACAAAGCCTACATTCTAAAACGAAACGAAACCTAACCTAAGTGCTTACGACCCATTACGACTCGTTCAGGTAGCTTACGCCACTTTAACACGTCGTTCACGTAAAATGCGTTCGGAACACCTAACTAGTCCTATGACAAGTATTATATGCCTTAATATCTCTAATAATGTTACCTAATCAGTTTAGATGTCAAAATTTAGGTTACATATGCTTAAAATGAATTTATGCGTAAAAAAGGGCATTTTGGTAATTTTCCTAAGGCATATAAACCACCTATCATACAACTAACTAAATGAATTGACCATAAGGTATAACCTCGGAAGGTTATAACCTACACAACTATGGTCACCTAATGTGTTTGGTCGGATCCTAATGATCGACCAAACGGGTCGGGTTCGAAAGTATAAGCGATTGTTTAGTTCGCTTACCTTACGACCCTATATAACCACAAATCTAAAAGTGACGAGTTAAACATGTTAAAACATGTTTAACAAGGTTTGAAAACAGGTTTGGTATCAAAACAAGCTAAAAGTAGTTTGGTTACAAAATACGCAAGAATACGCATTTTGGCTGAAACTACGACTCATCACCAAGCCTAGATAACGTGGTAATCAGTAGGTATAGTCACAAGAGACTAAAACCATCGTGATTACACTCACGTTATGAAGTTCAAACGAACTTCATGTTGACCATAAACTGGTCAAAGCAGAAAGTCAAACACAGTTTGACTTTCACGCGAAAAAAGAATGAAAGAGGACTTACAACGGGTCCAAGAATGGAAATCTAGATCCAACTTGCTCAGGTATGAGGTGCTAAGCCCCAACTTAGAGCAAATAGATCAGATTGTGTGAGTTGCAACAATGAGGAGCATGGGTATTTATAGTTTTTGTACAACCGTTAAGATCGTTCATGTCACACCCCGACCACGTAAAGCAACTAGACGTGGCGGAAACGTCAGGGAGTGTTGTAACAGAATCATCGTTTCACAACCATGGAATAAATAATTTTTGTTTTATTGAATAAATGAACTTATTGTTTTAATACAATCAAATAAGTACAACTATGATCTTCCAAGTTTTAAAGTTGCTAAGGCACGAGTCCATCCTAAATGTAGCATGTATCAACAATCATTGCAATGCAGTACCTGAAACATGTGTAAAAATAGGTACGTCAGCATAAAAGTGCCTGTGAGATACATAGGTTTTATGAAAGTAGGGTTCATAACTTGTAAGTTTAAAGAAAAAGAATGTTTTAAGAAAAGTAGTCATGATCCTTGTAAATTGTTTTGTTGTATAAATCATTTGAAAAACAATAAGTTCAGATGATATGTATAAATAAGAGAATAATGTATGGTTAAATGAATAACCATGTAAAATGAGTTTGTATTGAATGTATTGTTTGAACAACAATATTTTGATAAAAAGGTTTATAGTATATGTGAAAATATACTTTGGATTTTAAGAGAATCGAATGAGTAATATATTAAAATATATTTTAGGTCCAATATCGTTAACCCAAGTGTACTAAATAACGCCACGGTATGTAATGCAATGAAAACACATATATATAAGAAGTACCAGCGGCGTATCTACCATGTTTTCATCACATTACACCCGTCCCGTTATCTAAACACTAACCAAAACCCAATTGTTAGATAGATAGTACATTAAATATACTTTAGTTATTTAAAATAATAGTTTTAAGTAGTATATTACAAGTATACTTCGGATTTATAAATAACATATTAAACTATGTTTTGGTTTGTAAATAACATATCAAAATATGCTTTGGATGTGATAAATAACATATTAAAATATGTTTTAGTTCTGTAAATAACATATCAAAATATCTTTTGGATGATTAACAAAATATATGTTGGTTTTGTACAATATCACACATGGGAGCATATCAAACTATACTTTTGGGAGTATAACTAAATATACAAAAATAATGTGATTTAAAAATTCATTCAGACCTAGTGTATCAAAATACACCTTTGAGACTATAGGGATACCACAAAGGAAATCCCTATTTGGATGGAGAAACAAATTGGTTTCAGACATTCCATGACAACAGGAATGGGGTGTCAAATCCTATAGCGCTATATCATACTACCAACCGGTCTGGTGAACAAAATAAGTACAATTCAACAATTAATGTTATAGTCTTTGAAAAATCAGTGTTTAAACCATAGATAGTCATTCAGTTTGTCAACAGATAAGTACTAACATGTATAATCAATTATACTTTTGGAAAACATGAAAATAACAGATAGGTACACATGCTTCACCCCAAAACAGTTTGAAAACAGTAAAAGAGGGGTCTATGTACTCACTTGAGATTGCTCAGAAGTCCTAAGATAACCACCAAGCAATGCTAGAGATCTCGGAATCAAACGGCACCTAATATATGTAACTATGTTAATAAACCGGACCTATATCGGAGGATCGGATAGAATGAGGGCTCGTAAACCAAATGAGTATGGGAACTCATGTAGTATGGTTTAACAAAGCCTACATACTAAATGAAACCTAACCTAAGTGCTCACGACCCATTACGACCCGTTTAGGTAGCTTATGCTACTTTAACGCGTCGTTCGCGTAAAACGCGTTCGCCTAACTAGTCCTATGACAAGTATTATATGCCTAAAATGTTTAATTATGTTACATAATCAGTTAAGTGATGAAAGTTTAGGTTACATATGCTTAATTACCAATTACACATGAAAAGGGTATTTTGGTAATTTACCTAAGGCATATAAACTACCTATCATACAACTACTTAACGAAGCGACCATAAGGTATAACATCGGAAGGCTATTCCCTACATACTATGGTCACCTAATGTATTTGGTCAGATCCTAATGATCGACCAAATGGGTCGGGTTCGAAAGCATAAGCGATTGATTAGATCGCTTACCCTTACGACCCTAGACAAACACAAAACTAAAAGTGACGAGCTAAGCATGTTGAAACATGCTTAACTAAGTTAGAAAACAAGTTTGGTATCAAAACAAACGGTTTTGATACCTAAGAGTAGTTTGGTTACAAAATACGCAAGAATACGCATTTTGGCCGAAACTACGACTCGTCACTGTGCCTAGATAACATGGTAATCAGTAGGTATAGTCACTAGGGACTATAACCATTGTGATCACGCTCACGTTATGAAGTTCAAACGAACTTCGTGTTAACCATAAACTGGTCAAAGCAGAAAGTCTAACATAGTTCGAATTTCGGGCTAGAAAAGCGATAAAAGAACGAAGGAACACTTACAAAGGGTCCCCGCTAGTAAATCTTGATCGAGTAGCTCAGGTATGAAGTGATTGGCTTCAACTTAGAGCACTTTTGATCAGATTTGTGAGGAATGAGTGAAGTTGAGGTGGGTATTTATAGTAAATGGACAACTGTTAGGATCTTTTATCGAATAACGTGCCTTGATCTCACTCGTACACTTGTCGGAATGTTATGGTAACTCATTTTGCTCCCACCACCAATTATTGACAAGTGGCATTGGCCTTCGAGGGGTTTAAAGGCTGGAAACAGGCTGTTAAAAACAAGTTTCTGCATCTGACCCCTGCTTGCGCACCGTAACACTAAAAACGTTGAGGTGCGCAAGGACCTGCAGACCAGAAAGTTTGAAAAATGGCAGAACAGGCCCCTGAAGCTCCAAACTTGCTATTTGATGCACTTTTGACACGTTTAAGCCCCGTTAACCCCATGTCAAAGCTCTAAAATGAAGTTAAAGTATAGGGAACTTAAAATGTGCTCAAAAATATCTCGGATGTCGGTTCGTTTGGCCGTACGATTGCGTTGTTCGGTTAATTACTACGGAATGCGCATAAGCGCGAAAAACGATCCAAATGGCGTGACGAATGGATTTTTCTTATGCCAAACACTAAAATAAAATATTTTAGTGCTTACATAAATTTTTGGATGTCCGGATATATTCAGAACGTAAGTTATGCGCGAAAGTGCAAACTTATGCACTTTTTGACACTTTTAGTCCCTGAATGACCCAAAAGTTTATTTTAGCACACCGAACCCATCAAAGCCTATTTCTAAGCTATATAAAGGATATTTAAGGTGTGTTTATCTTATGGTCATGTTCCGGAACGTCTGTTCTAGTACGAATCGTCATACTTTCACAGTTTGTCGAATTAAGTCCCTGTAAGCGATTAAACTTGATTTTGGCATACCAAAGCCTTCAAAACTTATTTCTAAGTTATGTAAAGGTTATTTAAGGTATGTTAAGCCTATTTCACTATTCCGGAGTTCTCGTTACCTTAAACTGGTTATATTTACGCATCGGTGCGCGTATAACCTTCCAGAAAGCGATTTAAGGCTTGAAATTGAACAAGAATTGATATGTGCAAATGATACGCATATTTATTCAAATACCAAGTATGAAATTTAATATTTCATTGGTTTGGCATTTGTTTGATGTTTGAAGTGACACATGTGTCACAGTCTCCCCTACTTTAGGAAATTTCGTCCCGAAATTTAATTTTAGAGGAAACTTGTGAAGACAGCAGTGACGGTTTCGCCTTCTAATAGATCCATTGAACCCTTAAGTGAAACTCTGGGCCATGTTAGGACTCTTAGCGAATTTGTTAACCCTCAAAGTGAATTCCTTGTAGTAGTAAAACATGGAATTTTGAACTACGGACAAAAGAACGTTTCTTATGAAGACTTATCATAGGAAACTTGTGTGTGCTTGAAATTAGAATTGGGGAGTGTAAGATAAAATGACATCGGTCAAGGTTCAAGACTTCTCCCGTATCATTATTCTTGTCACTATAGGTCTTAACACATGACAAAGCTTCCTGTGGTTTCTGTGCACTGAATTCCATAATTATGTAGGCCTCCATAATTACGAAATTACTTGCACAGTCCGCACAGTTCATTTCATAATGCGTAGAGGAAAAGTCAATTGAATAAACATGAAGCGACTCGACTAGACCACCAAAGGGTCCTTTCAATTAGATCAATGAATGATCTTTTTAACTAGATCAACACATGATCTTCTTAACTAGACCGTCGTACGATCTCCTTAAATAGACCACTTAAGGGATCTTTGTAATTATATCATCACATGATATTTCTAATCAGATTTTCAAAATCAATCTGTTTAACCAGACCATTCAAGAGGTCCAATTATAGAATAGTACTTTAAAACCCAAGGGACTTGACTACAACGTAGAAGTCCATTAAGGATTTAAGATAGTAACTTTGGATATCCTACTATGAATCCCTCATATAAGATATGGAAGATTCTACGAGGATTTGGATGGATCACATACAACCACAAAACATGTAAGAAAACACATAAGCACAAAATTAGTTAAATTGATTCTTTAATTTGTTATCTTTAGGTATGGATATTTAAAGCACACTAGGAATCCAATCCATGGATTTCATTTGGCACTTTAATCATTTTCAAGGATCCATCTATAAAGATAGAAGGATTTTCAATAAGAGTTTAGCTTTGTTTCTTAAAAGAAACGAGTGTTTAAGGTTCTTGGGGAGATCACAAGTGATCATAAAATGACAGAACCACACGAGTAGTTTGTTTTTGGGTTGACATCATAAGGTTGCATCAAGCATTCACACGAACGCATAAATTTTGCAGAAATAAAAACAACAAATCTTTATTTATGTAACAACCGAATTGTCTTGAAGTTTCAAAAGATAACAACCAAGGAAATACAAAACACTAATTGTTCACTGCTGCATCATTGTTCATGTTTGCCTCATTGATGTTAAACACTCGTCCACGCGCTAGAGGTATGTTAACAAGTCTTGGGCAATTGTTCCTGTAGTGGGTAAGGTTACCACAGTTATAACATGACCCCGGAGGGAACCGTGCTTGAACAGCAGTAGGGTTTGCAGCAGATTGATTTGCATAATGACAAACATTGATCAAATGTCCCAACCGCCCATAGTGGGTACATTTGTGACACTGCTCTTGCTCTAGATGATGACGGTTGCACTTGTTGCACAAAGGTGTGGTACCAACATAGTTTTGCCTTTTGCGAGGTTGTACTGGCTGGTTTGGTGCAACCTGTTTGTCTTGAGCAGTTACAACGTAGTTTTGAGAGGCTTTGCGCTTCTTCTTCTTGGACACCTCAGCATTTTCTTCCTTTGGTTCCACTTGAGCAGTCTTGTCAGATGGCCTTGAGTCGCCCTTCCGAAACATCTTACGCTTCCTAATATGGGATTCAGTCAGAGTGGCAGACAATTCAATGGCTTGTCTGACAGTAGTAGGGTTGCTGCCAGTAACAATATCCTGAATTACGTCAGGAAGACCATCAATGTATTTCTCAATCGCCTTATCCAGAGGCGTAACCATAGTAGGGTATAACAAGCTCAATTCCTCATAGCGGTCAGTATAGGCTCGATGTTCCCCACTGTCTTGTTTCAAATCATCAAATTCCCTTTCTAGAGCCCTTAGCTCATGACGAGGACAAAATTCCTTCATCATAAAAGCCCTAAGCTCGGCCCAAGTCTGGGCTAATGCAACCTCAGCACCGCGGTCTCTCATAACCCTGTTCCACCACGTAAGAGCCCTCTTCTGAAACACACTCGAAGAAAACTCGACCTTGCGATTTTCAGGACACTGAACGTGACGGAAAGTATTCTCAATGCTCTCGAACCATTGAAGAAGCCCAGTTGCTCCCTCAGAACCACTAAACTTGAGCGGTTTAGCCGAGTTAAAATTCTTGAAATTGCATGGAGCATTGTTGTTGTTGATGGCTTGAATCATTTGAGCATAAAGATTTGGGAAGGCAGCAACCATTTGCTGCGCGATGATTTCCGCCAGTTCGGCATTCGTCATCTGATTGTCGCGTCGAGGAGGCATTCTAAAAGAGGAACATGAAAGGAAACGAGTGAGAGAATTAGACGAAAAGAATGAGATGAAACAAATCTGATGAAAGCAAGGATAGTGGTCATTTGTTTGTTACTACAAAGCAACAAACGACCCTGGTGATTAATCAAAGTAAATAGGTCAAAAATAATGTATCACGAAGACATGCTCGCCTATAAGTGGACACTCACCCCAAGAGTTCCCAGGTAAGAGTGACTGGTCCGATTATGTGGGTACAGACACCCACCCTTCCAGTTTGCACGTGTTCACATTATTTAGACCAACTTTACGGGATTTTGAGAAATTAAAGGGTTCAAAACCATATAATAAATCATCCTAGAACAGAAGATTAGTTTTCAAAGCAGGATAGAAATTTATGTTCTTATTGTGGTTGTCACCTAAGAATAAGTGACGGTATTATTTTAAAACTAAACACAAGAAAACTTGTGTTAGGGTCCTAGGAAGGTTATAGTCTAGGTCAAAGCATTACTAATAACCTAATTCCCTATAACCATTGGCTCTGATACCAACTTTTCTGTCACACCCCGACCACGTAAAGCAACTAGACGTGGCGGAAACGTCGGGGAGTGTTGTAACAGAATCATCGTTTCACAACCATGGAATAAATAATTTTTGTTTTATTGAATAAATGAACTTATTGTTTTAATACAATCAAATAAGTACAACTATGATCTTCCAAGTTTTAAAGTTGCTAAGGCACGAGTCCATCCTAAATGTAGCATGTATCAACAATCATTGCAATGCAGTACCTGAAACATGTGTAAAAATAGGTACGTCAGCATAAAAGTGCCTGTGAGATACATAGGTTTTATGAAAGTAGGGTTCATAACTTGTAAGTTTAAAGAAAAAGAATGTTTTAAGAAAAGTAGTCATGATCCTTGTAAATTGTTTTGTTGTATAAATCATTTGAAAAACAATAAGTTCAGATGATATGTATAAATAAGAGAATAATGTATGGTTAAATGAATAACCATGTAAAATGAGTTTGTATTGAATGTATTGTTTGAACAACAATATTTTGATAAAAAGGTTTATAGTATATGTGAAAATATACTTTGGATTTTAAGAGAATCGAATGAGTAATATATTAAAATATATTTTAGGTCCAATATCGTTAACCCAAGTGTACTAAATAACGCCACGGTATGTAATGCAATGAAAACACATATATATAAGAAGTACCAGCGGCGTATCTACCATGTTTTCATCACATTACACCCGTCCCGTTATCTAAACACTAACCAAAACCCAATTGTTAGATAGATAGTACATTAAATATACTTTAGTTATTTAAAATAATAGTTTTAAGTAGTATATTACAAGTATACTTCGGATTTATAAATAACATATTAAACTATGTTTTGGTTTGTAAATAACATATCAAAATATGCTTTGGATGTGATAAATAACATATTAAACTATGTTTTAGTTCTGTAAATAACATATCAAAATATCTTTTGGATGATTAACAAAATATATGTTGGTTTTGTACAATATCACACATGGGAGCATATCAAACTATACTTTTGGGAGTATAACTAAATATACAAAAATAATGTGATTTAAAAATTCATTCAGACCTAGTGTATCAAAATACACCTTTGAGACTATAGGGATACCACAAAGGAAATCCCTATTTGGATGGAGAAACAAATTGGTTTCAGACATTCCATGACAACAGGAATGGGGTGTCAAATCCTATAGCGCTATATCATACTACCAACCGGTCTGGTGAACAAAATAAGTACAATTCAACAATTAATGTTATAGTCTTTGAAAAATCAGTGTTTAAACCATAGATAGTCATTCAGTTTGTCAACAGATAAGTACTAACATGTATAATCAATTATACTTTTGGAAAACATGAAAATAACAGATAGGTACACATGCTTCACCCCAAAACAGTTTGAAAACAGTAAAAGAGGGGTCTATGTACTCACTTGAGATTGCTCAGAAGTCCTAAGATAACCACCAAGCAATGCTAGAGATCTCGGAATCAAACGGCACCTAATATATGTAACTATGTTAATAAACCGGACCTATATCGGAGGATCGGATAGAATGAGGGCTCGTAAACCAAATGAGTATGGGAACTCATGTAGTATGGTTTAACAAAGCCTACATACTAAATGAAACCTAACCTAAGTGCTCACGACCCATTACGACCCGTTTAGGTAGCTTATGCTACTTTAACGCGTCGTTCGCGTAAAACGCGTTCGCCTAACTAGTCCTATGACAAGTATTATATGCCTAAAATGTTTAATTATGTTACATAATCAGTTAAGTGATGAAAGTTTAGGTTACATATGCTTAATTACCAATTACACATGAAAAGGGTATTTTGGTAATTTACCTAAGGCATATAAACTACCTATCATACAACTACTTAACGAAGCGACCATAAGGTATAACATCGGAAGGCTATTCCCTACATACTATGGTCACCTAATGTATTTGGTCAGATCCTAATGATCGACCAAATGGGTCGGGTTCGAAAGCATAAGCGATTGATTAGATCGCTTACCCTTACGACCCTAGACAAACACAAAACTAAAAGTGACGAGCTAAGCATGTTGAAACATGCTTAACTAAGTTAGAAAACAAGTTTGGTATCAAAACAAACGGTTTTGATACCTAAGAGTAGTTTGGTTACAAAATACGCAAGAATACGCATTTTGGCCGAAACTACGACTCGTCACTGTGCCTAGATAACATGGTAATCAGTAGGTATAGTCACTAGGGACTATAACCATTGTGATCACGCTCACGTTATGAAGTTCAAACGAACTTCGTGTTAACCATAAACTGGTCAAAGCAGAAAGTCTAACATAGTTCGAATTTCGGGCTAGAAAAGCGATAAAAGAACGAAGGAACACTTACAAAGGGTCCCCGCTAGTAAATCTTGATCGAGTAGCTCAGGTATGAAGTGATTGGCTTCAACTTAGAGCACTTTTGATCAGATTTGTGAGGAATGAGTGAAGTTGAGGTGGGTATTTATAGTAAATGGACAACTGTTAGGATCTTTTATCGAATAACGTGCCTTGATCTCACTCGTACACTTGTCGGAATGTTATGGTAACTCATTTTGCTCCCACCACCAATTATTGACAAGTGGCATTGGCCTTCGAGGGGTTTAAAGGCTGGAAACAGGCTGTTAAAAACAAGTTTCTGCATCTGACCCCTGCTTGCGCACCGTAACACTAAAAACGTTGAGGTGCGCAAGGACCTGCAGACCAGAAAGTTTGAAAAATGGCAGAACAGGCCCCTGAAGCTCCAAACTTGCTATTTGATGCACTTTTGACACGTTTAAGCCCCGTTAACCCCATGTCAAAGCTCTAAAATGAAGTTAAAGTATAGGGAACTTAAAATGTGCTCAAAAATATCTCGGATGTCGGTTCGTTTGGCCGTACGATTGCGTTGTTCGGTTAATTACTACGGAATGCGCATAAGCGCGAAAAACGATCCAAATGGCGTGACGAATGGATTTTTCTTATGCCAAACACTAAAATAAAATATTTTAGTGCTTACATAAATTTTTGGATGTCCGGATATATTCAGAACGTAAGTTATGCGCGAAAGTGCAAACTTATGCACTTTTTGACACTTTTAGTCCCTGAATGACCCAAAAGTTTATTTTAGCACACCGAACCCATCAAAGCCTATTTCTAAGCTATATAAAGGATATTTAAGGTGTGTTTATCTTATGGTCATGTTCCGGAACGTCTGTTCTAGTACGAATCGTCATACTTTCACAGTTTGTCGAATTAAGTCCCTGTAAGCGATTAAACTTGATTTTGGCATACCAAAGCCTTCAAAACTTATTTCTAAGTTATGTAAAGGTTATTTAAGGTATGTTAAGCCTATTTCACTATTCCGGAGTTCTCGTTACCTTAAACTGGTTATATTTACGCATCGGTGCGCGTATAACCTTCCAGAAAGCGATTTAAGGCTTGAAATTGAACAAGAATTGATATGTGCAAATGATACGCATATTTATTCAAATACCAAGTATGAAATTTAATATTTCATTGGTTTGGCATTTGTTTGATGTTTGAAGTGACACATGTGTCACAGTTCATCGTAAAACGATCTTCGATCGCATCCGTACACATGTGCCCATGGTTTTGTGAAACCGTGGGTGCCCCTAGTTTCATTAAAACCATGTGAAAATGAGGGGAACAGATGGAAAAAGCTGGAATTTAGATTTTTCATTTTGGTCATTTCCTAAGATAACTATGGCAGATTGTCAATTTTGGTCCCTGAATGTGCAAAACATGGTTTTTGATGCATTTTTTGACACGTTTAAGCCCCGTTAATCTCATTTCAAGGCTCTAAAATGAAGTTAAAGTATAGGGAACATGAAACATGCTCAAAAATATCTTGGATGTCGGTTCGTTTGGTCGTACGGTAGCTTTGTTCGGTTAATTACGACGAAACACGAACGAATGCGAAAAACGATCCAAATTACGCGACGAATGGAATTTTATCATGACAATCACTAAAATAAAGTATTTTAATGTTACATAAAGTTTTTTGGATGTCCGGAGGTATTCAGAACGTAAGATATGCGCGAAAATGCAAACTTATGCACTTTTTGACGCTTTTAGTCCCTGAATGACCAAAAAGTTTATTTTAGCACACCGAACCCCTCAAAGCCTATTTCTAAGCTATGTAAAGGGATATTTAGGGTATGTTTAACTTATGTTCATGTTCCGAAATGTTCGTTACAATACAAATCGGCATACTTTCGCAGTTTGTCGAAATTAGTCCATGTAAGCAAATAAACTTGATTTCGCCACACCAAACCCTCCAAAACTTATTTCTAAGTTATGTATAGGTTATTTAAGGTTTGTTAAGCCTATTTCACTATTCCGGAGTGTTTTTTCATTAAACTGGTTATATTTACGCATCAGTGCGCATATAACCTTCCAGAAAGCGATTTAAAGCTTGAAATCGAACAAGAATTGATATGTGCAAAAGATACACATATTTATACAAATCCCAAGTATGAAATACAATATTTCATTGGTTTGGTATTTGTTTGATGGTCGCAGAGGCACAGGTGTCACAGTCTCCCCTACTCTAGGAAATTTCGTCCCGAAATTTATTCGTAGGAGTCTGTCTGTGACGCTGTGTTAAATAATTGCCTTGCATGGAATCTAGGGTGTTTATGTATTTGCGTAGAATAACCCATCAAAGATTATGCAAGGCATAATCCTGTCATTTCTCTCAACGGACAATCTTTAAAAATGAAAATGAAGGAAAAATCAAGGATATTCATTTCCCTCGATGGATATTCTTTAGAAACGAAAATGAACGGAATGAGTCATTTTCCACAATGGGTATTCTTCAGAAACGAAAATGAATGAATAATCAAGAATATTCATTTCCCTCGATGGATATTCTTTAGAAACGAAAATGAACGGAATGAGTCATTTTCCTCAATGGGTATTCTTCAGAAACGAAAATGAACGAATAATCAAGAATATTCATTTCCCTCGATGGATATTCTTCAGAAACGAAAATGAACGGAATGAGTCATTTTCCTCAATGGGTATTCTTCAGAAACGAAAATGAACGAATAATCAAGAATATTCATTTCCCTCGATGGATATTCTTCAGAAACGAAAATGAACGGAATGAGTCATTTTCCTCAATGGCTATTCTTCAGAAATGGAAATGAACGACTAATCAAGAATATTCATTTCCCTCGATGGATATTCTTCAGAAACGAAAATGAATGGAATGAGTCATTTTCCTCAATGGGTATTCTTGAGAAACGAAAATGAAGGAAAAATCAAGAATATTCATTTCCCTCGATGGATATTCTTTAGAAACGAAAATGAACGGAATGAGTCATTTTCCTCAATGAGTATTCTTCAGAAACGGAAATGAAGGAAAAATCAAGAATATTCATTTCCCTCGATGGATATTCTTCAGAAACGAAAATGAACGGAATGAGTCATTTTCCTCAATGGGTATTCTTCAGAAACGGAAATGAAATGAGTCAACTCTAGACACATGAAAAAACTTGCTGTGGGTTCTGTGCACTGAATTCCATAATTATGTATGCATCCATAATTACGTAATTCCTTGCACAGTCCGCACAGTTTGTTTTGTAATGTGAAGGGGAAGAAAATCAAACCTGTGATGAGTGTGACTAGACTATCATAGGGTCCTTTTAATTAGGTCGACAAATGATCTCTTTAATTAGGCCACCAAGGAGTCTTTTCAGCTATATCATCATATGATATTCTTAACCAGATTTTTGGATCAATCTGTTTAACTAGACCACTCAAGGGGTCTAATTATGGAATAGTACATTATAATCCAAGGGTCTTTACTATTACGTAGAAGCCCATTAAGGATTTAAGGTAGTACCTTTGGATATCCTACTATGAATCCCTTATACGAAGATATGGAAAATTCTACGAGGATTTGGATAACAAAAACTTGGTTCACACAAAAACATAAAAGGGAACACATAAGCACATAATCACATATTTGTTTAATTTGACCTTTAATTTGTTATCTTTGAACACGGATATTTAAAGCACACCAGGAATCCAATCCGTGGATTTCATTTGGCACTTTAATCATTTTCAAGAATCTATCTATGAAGATAGGATGATCTTCCGAAAATTCGATTTTGTTTTCAAAGAAATGTTATATTCGAATTAAGGTACACAACAATTTTAGGATTTGCGGAAATACCCTTAGGTACCCTATTAAGGATTTATAGTGGTAATTTGGGTATTCGTCCAGAGTTGTAACTTGCGCCTTGTACTTCGTTTCTTTGGAAGATACGGGTACTTAGGATTTTCGTGGAAAACGCAAGAGATCATAAAATGGAAGAATTTTGGGGGTAGTCTGTTCTTCAGGGAATACGATTCCCTGATTGTCGGTATTGTAGGGGATATGTTGTTTATACATGCAACCACATAAATACATTGCACTGTAAATAAAAGATTTATTTATAAACAACGATAACAACTATTTTCATGGACCTTGACAACAAAATAAAATAATACATAAGACGTGATTATTTCTAAACGGTGTTGTCTTCTAGTCGGTCAGATGCTCATCCCTGGGCTGGATTTGCATTAGCAAGCTTTGGGCAATTTCTTCGGAAATGACCCATCTCGCCACAGTTGTAGCAAGAGCCTGGTGGAAGACGAGCTTGAGCAGGATTGTTGTCAGCTTGATTTGGTGCAACTGCAGCTCGGCAAACTCTTGTTGTATGACCTATAAGTCCACAAATTTGGCATTTGCGGCACTTCACACTAGCATGATGATGAATGTTACATTGGTTGCACAAGGGTGCAGTTCCGTTATATGGCTTCCTTGCAGGGGGTTGAGCTAGTTGGTTGGGGGCAGCTTGATCATTGTGAGCAACCACAACAAAGTTCTGGGAAGCTTTTCGCTTCCTTGACTTCTTGGAGGACTGAGTCTGTTCATCTTTGGGTTTCGATTCCTTGATTGGTTTCTTATCACCTTTTCGGAAAAGTTTACCTTTCCTGATTTGAGATTCAGTCAAGGTAGCAGATAGCTCAATGGCCTGCTTAACCGTAGTGGGGTTACTACCAGTCACAATGTCTTGTACTGGGTTAGGGAGGCCATCAATGTACTTTTCGATTGCCTTATCCAAAGGCGTAACCATATTCGGGACATAACAAACTTAACTCCTCATAACGATCCGTGTAGGCTCGATGCTCACCGCTATCTTGCTTAAGATCGTCGAATTCCCTTTCCAAGGCCCTGATCTCATGACGAGGACAAAATTCCTTCATCATCAGAGCTCGAAGCTCTTCCCATGTTTAAGCCAGTGCCACATCGGCACCCCTATCTCTCATCACACCATTCCACCATGTCAAAGCTCGTTTCTCAAAGACACTAGATGCGAATTCTACCTTTCGCTCATTTGGGCATTGAACATGCCTGAAGGTGCTCTCTAGACTCTCGAACCATTGCAGAAGTGCAGTGACTCCTTGAGACCCAGAAAACTTTGATGGCTTAGCCGAGTTGAACGTCTTGAAGTTGCAGGGGGCATTATTGTTGTTGAGAGCTTGGTTACATTGAGCAATGATGTTCGGGATTGCAGCAGTCATTTGCTACGTAATGACAGCTGCCAGCTCTTCAATAGGTACCCGATTTTCACGTCGTGGAAGCATTCTAAAAAGGGGAAACAAGAGAGAAAACAAATGAAATGGCATTGGGTAACAATAGGATGTTACAATTACCTACCAAAATCATGGGTGATGGTCATTTGTTTGAACCACGAAGCAAACAAACGACACACAAAGGCTGAATCAAAACAAATAGGTCCTCATAATGTATTGCGAAGACATGCTCTCCTATAAGTGAACACTCACCCCAAGAGTTCCTAGGTAAGAGTGACAGGTCCGATATTGCGGATTTGTACGAACACTCTAGCCTTAGACAGAAAGCTCAGGGTACAGGCACTCACCATTCCAGTTTGCACGTGTTCACATTATGTAGCCCTAAACTTTGACGAGAATTTGAAACCTTGAAGGTTCGAAACCTTATAATAAATCATCCTGGAACAGATGATTAGTTTTCAAAGCAGATTCGAATTTTGTGTTCTTATTGTGGTTGCTGACTAAAGATAGGCAACGGTATTGTTTTATGACTAAACGCAAGTAAACTCGCGTTAGGGTCCTAGGAAGGTTATAGTCTAGGTCAAAGCATTACTAATAACCTAATTCCCTATAACCAATGGCTCTGATACCAACGTTTCTGTCACACCCCGACCATGTAAAACAACAAAACATGGCGGAAACGTCGGGGAGTGTTGTAACAGAATCATTGTTTCATAACCATGGATTAAACAGTTTTGTTTTATTGAATTAAATGTATTACATTGGAATTAGAAACAAAACATGAACAAATAGACTTCCATTGTTATTAAGTCACTAAGGCCTCGTCCATTCCTATGTGAGCGTACACAAATATCATCATCAAACATCATCAACTATGGTACCTGAAACACATGTGAAAATACGTCAGCGTAAAAATGCCGGAGAGTACATAGGTTTTATGTGAGTGTCAGATTCATGGCTCGTTTTACATGTTGCAATACTTATTTAAAAACCTTATTTTGAAAAGTATAGTATTCCGACATAATTAACCAACTCAAATCAAGTTGGATATGATTTATAAAATCTCGTAGCCATGATTCTTAACTCCAAAACATTTGTTTTATGAAATCAAATTGTAAAACATATCATAGAAACTCGTTAACAAAACTCGCATGGTTTATATTATTCAGAAAACACCATTGTGTGACATCGTTTCAAAATCGTGTACCCAAGTGATCTAGATAACGCAACGATATATAATATTATCCACCATGCTTTTAACACATTACACCCGCCCCGTTACCTAATCACTTCCCTAACCCAAAGATTCAAACAGTTACTAATGGTTCACATATATCAAATGGTTACAAATGGTTCACATCAATCAAATGGTTACAAATGGTTCACATATATCAAATGGTTACAAATGGTTCACATCAATCAAATGGTTATAAATGGTTCACATATATCAAATGGTTACAAATGATTCGAATAGTTCAAAATGTAAAACTATAGGCTAGCATGTTAAGTGAACATACATAGCAAAACATAATGAAATCATGTACTAATAGTGTACTAATGAACATAGCATGTATATGATATGAAAACATGGAAAGCATGAAAGTAACAAGTAGGCACATGTGTTTCACCCCAAAATGTTTGAAAAACAGTAAAAGAGGGGACTATGTACTCACTTGAGGGTGCTTAGAAGTCTTGAACAACAACCAAGTAAAGCTAGAGGGATCATGGAATCAAACGACACCTAATATAGATAACTATGTAAATAAACAGACCTAAATCGGAGGATCGGATAAAATGAGGTTTCGTAAACCAAATGAGTGTAGGGACTCATGTATTATGGTTTAACAAAGCCTACATTCTAAAACGAAACGAAACCTAACCTAAGTGCTTACGACCCATTACGAATCGTTAAGGTAGCTTACGCCACTTTAACGCGTCGTTCGTGTAAAATGCGTTCGGAACGCCTTACTAGTCCTATGACAAGTATTATATTCCTTAATATATCTAATAATGTTACCTAATCAGTTTCGATGTCAAAATTTAGGTTACATATGCTTAAAATGAATTTATGCGTAAAAGGGCATTTTGGTAATTTTCCTAAGGCATATAAACCACCTATCATACAACTAACTAAATGAAGTGACCATAAGGTATAACCTCGGAAGGTTATTCCCTATACAACTGTGGTCACCTAATGTGTTTGGTCGGATCCTAATGATCGACCAAACGGGTCGGGTTCGAAAGTATAAGCGATTGTTTAGATCGCTTACCTTACGACCCTATATAAGCACAAATCTAAAAGTGACGAGTTAAACATGTTAAAACATGTTTAACAAGGTTTGAAAACATGTTTGGTATCAAAACAAACGGTTTTGATACCTAAAAGTAGTTTGGTTACAAAATACGCAAGAATACGCATTTTGGCCGAAACTACGACTCGTCACTAAGCCTAGATAACGTGGTAATCAGTAGGTATAGTCACAAGAGACTAAAACCATCATGATTACACTCACATTATGAAGTTTAAACGAACTTCATGTTGACCATAAACTGTGTCACACCCCGATCACGTAAAATAACAAAACGTGGCGGAAACGTCGGGGAGTGTTGTAACAGAATCAATTGTTTCACAACCATGGAAATTAAAGTTACATTTTATTTATCAAACAAGAGAGTTACATTGTTCTAAAACAAGAAACAAAGAGTACATAACATAATTTAACTAGTTCTTGCTTCGTTTTAAGTCACTAAGGCACAGGTCCGCCTAAGTGTGTCTCGAACATTCTATGCAACAACTCCTGAAAACACATGTGAAAATAGGTACGTCAGCATAAAAATACATGTGAGACACATAGGTTTTGTGAAAATAAGATTCATGACTTGAGTTTAAAGAAACTGTTTAGTAAAAAGTAGCCATGAATCTTGTTGAGTGTTTTCTTTCATGGATTATTTGAAAAGCGATGAATAAATCAGATGATATACATATATAAAAGAATAAGGTATGGTTAAGTGAATAACAAAGTAAAATGAGTCTGTATAAATTAAGTTATTTGTAAAACGATGTTTATGTGAAAATGTGTTGTAAATGTAATTTTTCTAAACTAAAATGGTTTAAATAACGCTACGATATGTAATACCATAAAAGAACTTATATATAGGAAGTACCAGCGGCGTATCCACCATGTTTTTATCGTATTACACGTCGCCTCGTTACTTAAATCACTTACCCAAACAACCACCAAGATGTAATGTTTAACTATTGTAGAAATGTTTATGTATGGTCAAATGTCAGTTGTCAAATGTAAATCATGTAATGTGTAAACAATGTCATGTATGGTACGTAAAATGAGACTACTTGAACCATAAGTAAAAATGTACAAAACAAGGTATTCTGAATAATCAAAAGTCATGTTTTGCAAAACAACTGCATGCTTTACTGATACAAACACTTATGTGGTAAGTTAAACGTCTACATCCAAGCCTTGAGACAGTAGGATAACCTTAAAGTAAAGGTTATCAAAAATGTTGTCGGATCCGGTCATTCCTTACGTCCAAACAAACACAGGATTTTAGGAATGGGAGTTGTCAAGTCCTATGGTACCACTACCTACTACCGAGCGGCATGATCAGTGTTAATGAATGTATTAGTTTCGTTAAACAACCAAATGTTATACCAAATGAAAACATGTGATGTGAAAACAATGCACTAAGTATGCTAAAAGAACATACATAGCGTGAAATGTAATGTAAAACAATGCACTAGGTATGCACTAAATGGACATACAAAGCATGAAATGTAAAGTAAAACAATGCACTAGGTATGCACTAAATGGACATACATAGCGTGAAATGTAATGTAAAACAATATGCTAGCATGCTAAGTGAACATACATAGCAAAACATGTATGAAATCATGTACTATATGTGTACTAATGAACATAACAAGCATATGATATGAAAACATGGAGAGCACGAAAGTAACAAGTAGACACATGTGTTTCACACCAAAACAGTTTGAAAACAGTAAAAGAGGGGTCTATGTACTCACTTGAGATTGCCTAGAAGTCCTTGAGTAACAACCAAGCAATGCTAGAGATCACGGAAATCAAACGTCACCTAATATAGGTAACTATGTTAATAAACCGGACCTAAATCGGAGGATCAGATAGAATGAGGGTTTGTAAACCAAATGAGTATGGGAACTCATGTAATATGGTTTAACAAAGCCCACATACTAAAATGAAACCTAACCTAAGTGCTTACGACCCGTTTAGGTAGCTTATGCTACTTTAACGCGTCGTTCGCGTAAAACGCGTTCGGAACGCCTAACTAGTCCTATGATAAGTAAAATATGCCTTAACATGTCTAATATTATTACCAAATCAGTTTAGATAACAAAAATTATGTTACATATGCTTAAAATGAATTTTGGCGTAAAAAGGGCATTTTGGTAATTTACCTAAGGCATATAAACTACCTATCATACAACTAACTAAACGTCGTGACCATAAGGTATAACCTCGGAAGGTTATTCCCTATACAACCATGGTCACCTAATGTAGTTGGTCGGATCTTAATGATCGACCAAACGGGTCGGGTTCGAATATATAAGCGATTGTTTAGATCGCTTACCTTACGAC